>JARHVA010005025.1:605000-717500 GCA_037957365.1 Torreya grandis
TAGGGAGCTTAAAAATATTATGACAAATATAGTCAATAGTAGTAGAAAAGACTGGGTAGCTTGATTACCAAAGGTAGTATGGGACTACAAAATTGATTGAAATATAACTACTAGATTTTCACCTTATGAGTTGATGTATGGTAAAAAACCTTTACTCTCCATTGAGTTTAAATTGTAAACCCTAAAAACAACAATGAAAGTAGGCATTAATTTGGATAAGGAACAACAAGATAGGATCCTCTAAGTAAATGAACTTGATGAGATGAGGATGGAAGCTTTATAGTAGATAGAAATGATGTAGCACCATATAAAATTGTGTCATGATTCCCAAATCAAAGAGAGCAAATTTCAAGAAGGGGATTGGGCACTCTTATTTAACTCTAAGTTTTAACAGTTCAAGGGAAAGTTGAGTACAAGATGGCTAGGCCCATACCAAATAGAAAAAGTTTTTGATGATGGATTACAAAAAATATTAACAAAATAAAATAATCAAAAAACTTTTTTGGTAAATGGGCATAGACTAAAAATATACCAAAATCCTATTAATAAGGAGGAATTTGTTCAAAATTTTAGAAATGAAGTTGTTTTCATGGTTCTTCCATACTATCAACTCCTTGATGGTCCAAATTTATAAAAAGAATAAGGGGAGTACTCCTTGGTTTCCTTATTCCAAAAGTAAAAAAATATATTAAAAAAAAAGAAAGAAAGAATAAATTTAATAATGAAAATCCTTTTTAGGACACTATTGACAATGCTGAGCAGAAAACTAGATTTTTTGCTGATCATGCATTAAAGAAAGAGCTTTGACTTGAAAACCAACAATGGCTAGTCAAGTGCAAAAAAAAAGAAAGAAAAAAAAATAACTTGATCAATTTTTTATCAATTTATTCCAAGTAATAATTTCACTATTGAACATTTGTATACATTTTCTAAGACTAATTCATGCATTTTTCCTCTATTTAGAATTGGTGGCAGAAAAAGAGCAAAGACTATGGGTATTATTAAGTAAATTAAGTGTTTTATTTGTATATATTAGGTTAGTATAAATTAATTTTATTCATGCATATTTACCTTGAAATGGTTTTATTAAAATCATAATAAATACGTCTTACATAATGTCAAAATAAAGGTCATGTTAGCATCAATTAGTGATGTGGAAAAGTGATGAATAAAAAAGGTGTTATGTTAGCTTTAATCCACATGCACCAACTACCTACCTAACCTATCCATACCACCAAAAATAATGATGACATGGAAGTTTGTGCACATGATTATATAGTATAATCCATGTGTGAGAAAATAAAATATTTTCCTAAGTTAATATCACTAAATTCTCACATGCTATGTTATTGTTGTTATGGATTACATTAGTAGTTACCAAGACAATGTTAATAAATAGACCATTTTGAATCTCTCCATTTTTACTATGAGTTATGTTTCCTTTTCCATTATTTTTCTCACCTGTAATATTTACCCTTGCTTCTAGAGCATCGATACAGCTACCATGGGATAGAAAAATAAATCTAAACTAGACTCCATAGAAGGGTTAATGAAGGATGATATCTCCATAATTATCTTTAAGTAATATAGATGGCTCCCTTTTCTACAAAAAATCCAATGATACGATGAATATTTGGTCAAGGAGTTCATAACACATCTAGTAGAAGACTCCACCATAGTTTAGGGCATCAAAATCCCAATTTTTGGCTGAGTAATTAGAAAAATCTTAGGAATCATTGAAGAAGGTAAGAGGTTATTGGAAATAACCCATTTGAAGGAGTTTATTAGATAATTTAATGGCGATAAAAAATTATCTATAGCATTTATACAAGATTACTGAGGGAAGGCCAAAGGTATTAACAGGGAAACCTTACCAGAACCCTAGAGGTTTGCTTCCTTTTGGGTCATGAAATAATTTATTTCTAAAGGATAATGTAGTGTTATGGGTTGTGAATCTATGAGGATCATCCTTCATCTCAAATATGAAATATAAAATACCCAGCACAGAGTTAACCTACCATTGTACCTATTTGGGGACATTCATGTTTTGGCTACCAACAAGTGATCTCTAATTGACCATCATTGACTCATTCATTTGATCATACAAAATCATTTTATATAGAAAATACAAGTAACATGGGAGAGATTTTGGGGAGATATAACCAACCAAACTTCATCACCTCCTCTAATATCCTCTAAAGAAACACCAAGTCCAAAAACAAAAATAGTATCTTCTTATTCAAGGGTCATGGTTTCATCCATTGAAAGGAAATAGACTAGGTCACATGCTAGACTTGTGATTATGTAGAGCTCTTATATGACACCTCAGGTCAAAAAATGGACTTTAGCTAAGATAAAATTAAGAACTAGAGATTTACAATCTCACTTGACTCTTAAGGCTAAATACATCCTTTCAACAAGTGCAACACAAGCACTTGAAGCATCTGGTGATTCAAAATCACAATATGTCATTCAAGTAAAGAAGGGTACTCCTTTAGAGGAACCTAGTTCTCCTATGAAGACCAAAAAAAGGTGAATAAAATTCATAATAACATACGATGATTAGAAAAAAAGGCTACTGCAACCCTTAATAGCCTGCATCAAAACCCTCATTTTCCTCTACTAGAAATAATGGACACATCAAAATTATAGGAAGAACTAGTCATAAAAATAATCCTTGAACCAATAAAAGAAGTTCCTATTGAAAAACACATTGAAAAAGAAAACATGCCATTAGAAAATATTATAGTGTAGGAAGCAATGATCTCTCCAACTAGTGACATGAAACTTGTACTAGATAAAGGAAAGGCCCCTATGGTCTCTGAGGAAGAAAAACCTTCTAGTTCTATAGAATAACTAGAACTATAACTTAGTATTGCACTGTTGAGAGTTGAGGCCATCATAATATAGCAAGTTGTAATTTTTTTTGACCACCTGACCAAATTATAATTTAAGGATCTTCTTAATTCTTCCTTAACTCAAGGTTTAGATAGTTTTAAGGATAATAATCTATAACATATAAATGAAATTAGTATGCTTGAATAGAAATTCACTCAATATAATGAGGATGTAATATACTCTTGGATATATATCATTGAGTTGGAAGTAAAAAAAGTTGCTAAAACATCAACATCAAGACTCTCAACAACAAATCTTGATCCTCCATCATCAACTTTCTAAGCAAGCATCATCCTCCTACAAACCTTTCGTTGACCAGGCTTGCCAAACCATCATCTCTCATTTTTGATTATTTAGATAAATGGAATAGAATTTTTGTAGATTTCAAGGATCTCAAGAAACAACATAAGACTTTAGAAAAGAAAATTAGACACTAAGGGAGGACATAGAGAAGGAAAAGTAGCAAACCAAAAAAATTGAAGTTGATCTCCAAGATACCTATCAAATAAGAGAACATATTTTGGCTTGTAGATATCTTTCCCCTTCCTATAGTTTGTATCTATATGAAAAATTATATAGGTGTAAATTGATCATAATATCATGTGAGCTACCCTACAATATTGAGGACCCCTTATGTTTTTACACATCTTTCAGAATTCTACCCTATAACAAAAGGATCTATTATATGAATTATATTTGTGCAACATGATATTAATGGAATACAATAAATTTATGATTAATTTATATGTGTGATAAGTTTAGAGAGGATTACAAAGCAAGTTAGTCAAGAATTAGTACATAAATAATGAAACATGCATAAAGAACTAACCAACCAAGCCTATCTATTCCTATGGGAATTACAAAAGATAGCAAGAAACAAATGAAAGAAATTAACACCATATTACCTTCCCAAATGGATTCACCATATACATGTGGCTCAAAAACATGTTCTCCCTTGATCAAGCATACTTGTCTTTGTCAACAATGGTGGTAAGCTCCTCCAATGCCTCAAGAACACTCTATAAAAATTAGTCTCTTGATTCCAAATCACTAAACTAGCCTATCAATGAAGCTTGAAAACAAAATATATGATCAAATGCAAAGCCTTGTGGAAATAATTTAGCATTAAAACTTTCCAATATTAAATCTTTGAATATATTTGAGCATACTAACCTTGCACCAAAATAGCTTAGAAATGATGTTCATGGCCTCTCTATTTATAGATTTTCGAGATTGGTCAGGATCAACCATACCATCCATCTCAATATTGAGATGTGTAGCCATGGATAATCCTAATATTTGAAATTAAATCCATAATTATCTTTATCATGACCTTGGAATAAGGGGCATTTAAGAGGCATGGGAGGCATTAACTAGGCATGGGTGACTCATAATCTTGATATTTTATGCACTTATGGATTGATTGATGCCACCCCATAAATGACATCACTAGGTGAAAAAAATAATAGGAATTAATTTTGAAAAATAAATATTCAAAAACTCTCATGAAAAATCCACTTAAGCTCTTTATTTGTATTAATTAGCCTTAAACAAGGTTAATCAACATTTGTGCAATTATTTGAAAATTGGCCCTCAATTAATTAAAATGGTCAGAAAGTCATATTACTGAAGTTGTAATTTGAATAAGGAAGAATTAGAAGGTGATATTAGATGCACTAAAATAGTATTTCCATTTAGGATGTTTCCAACACCAAATAACAAAGGTACATGACGTGTACCAATGAATTAGAAGAAAAGAGTGATCTAGAGCACTAAATGGAAAAATTGTCATTTTGACTCAAAATGATCTGATCAAAGTTAGCTGGCACATAAAATGCATTGCCTTATTTAGGGATACTTTGACCTAAATTGGCACTTGTGGGTCATTTAATCAATTTTGACCTAGAATGTGCATTTGAGTGCAATTCGAGTGAGATTGACAATTTCAACACAAATGCTGTTAGGAATTAGATGTCTAAATTTTACCCCTATTTGAGAAGGCATAGTGAGACATTCAAGTGAAGTAATGTCTTTTCAAAGAAAAGAGTTGTCAATAAGAAATTGGAACAAACCTATGATTCCCCCTTGAGAAGACATACTAGGATGAAAGAGAAGAATGGACTCTCAAAAAGAGACAAAAAGTGAGAGATTAACCCATGGAATAGATCACATCTAGATGAGCTAATGCTTTCACATGTGATTACCATTAATGATCAAAATAAAATTAGGAGTATTATAGGCCCTAGAGACGGGGGTAATGGGAAAGATACAATCCATAAATGTAAGGGACACACTATAAACGTACGAAATTTTAGAGTACAAACTATGTGCTGATGATATTGATCAATCCTGAGATAAGTTGCACACTAAAATATTACCATCATGGGTATTAGTGTGGAGAGCTTGGAATTAGAGGAAAAGAGAGAAAATTCTACTTCAAGAAGGGAAGCACCACTAGAACAGGGTCTCTAAAGAGAATATAATAAGTACTCTAGTACAGAAAATTTGATTGTGAAAAAATAGTTGTGCCCTAGTAGGGTGAATCTTGATCATTGATAAATAATAAATAATGGTTTTCCCCTATAGAGTTGATTTGATTTAGATGTGGTTCAGATTATGTGCCCTGGCATGGGTAATTGGCAACCACAATAACTCAAAGATATAACTAAAAAGATAGGTTAAAGTGAGTGGGCACAAATGTACATGCAATGGTGTAATGGCTTAGAAAGTGATATAAAACCAAACATATGAAAATAAAAAAAGTGATGAAAGAGATGAAAATAATAATGGATCTATCTGAATTGACCTTGGTAGAAATTGAGTGTTTCGTACATAGTTCCATGGACTCATGTTCCAAGATGAACTTCAAGCCAATGTAGTTCATGCAAGTTTGGGAGATAATGGAATGAGGAATGATGAAAAATGACCAATAATTGATTAGAATTACAATGTATGCAAAGAGATGCACATCTAAGCATAGACAAAGAAGCTTGAAATGCTTGCTACCTAGAAGCTTAATTCTATATCATGAGCCTAGGTTTTACAAAGTGTTCTTGAGAATTGTTCATTGGAGCTAATGTTGACGTTAAATAATTTGAGACCTACGCACAAAGTGCTTGATATAGCAAAATAAATTAGGCATCATAAGTATGAATAACTTATAATGACATAAGATTCCAATTTCACTGAGCCAATTCAAATGTGAATATATATAACTAACGATAATGGTAAAACAATGACCAAAACCAGAGTTACAGTGATTTACATTTAAACAAAAAATAAAAAACAAAGAAAAAGATAAACATAAATGAACCTAACTTGAAATAAATATATGATCCCAAGTAGGAACAAAATGTTTAAAAAAAAAAGTCAAGAACAACTTAATGACATGAAACCAAGATATGAATAATCAAGATCCATGTGGACCATCAAGGAATTATTGAACATAAAAGAGAAGAAAAATCAAATAGAAAAATAAGACACCAAGAAGAGACAAGAAGGAATTAAAAAAGAGAAGGAGAAGAAATAAAAGGATAGGTGTGAAAGAATAACAAAACACTAAGAAAACTCAAATAAACACACACAAACAAAAACCAAGTTATTGCAGTTTAAAGACAAATGTTCATGCATGTGTGGTAGAGGTGTTAATTTCCACCACATCATAACAAAAAAAAATGACATGATAATTGTTCCATAATTAAAGAGGAACAATGATAGAGGAAATGGGGGATAAGAAGAAAAGGAAGGGGTTGGTTGAGCTAACTCTAGATGTATAAGACAAGTGGACACTACCTACACAGTTCTATGGATGCATGTTCTAACATGAACTTTAGGCCAAATGTAGTTCTCCTAAGAAATGGGATAGAATAAAAAATGATGATCAGACCAACATGATTAATTTTATAGAAGAAATGGAAGATACAAAAAATAAATGAGAATGGTCTAGCAAACAAAAGGATGATGAGATGAGAAAGATTGATCTTGCAAAGCATCAAGTGCATGAGATAGTTTAAACTTATCAGTTGCTCATAAAATGATGAGAGTGTTCAAACTTAATAGTTGATCACAAAATGGTAAGAGAGTTCAAACTTAACAATCACTCACAAAATGGTGAGAGCGTTCAAACTTAATATTTGCTCACAAAATGGTGAGAGGGGATGGTGGAATGGGAATGTACAAATGTATAGAAGTGTGAGACAATGTTTTTATTCTTTTGTGGATCATGTTCTAATATTTTTGGTATTTTAAAAGTATTTCTAATGTTTTTGGTGTTTTTGGGAGAAAATGTGCACAAGGGGGAACCATATAGTCAAAGAGATGCACGTCCTGAGAGTAGATGTTCCAATAACACAACTAAGCTGGTTGCAATGGCCCATGATCACAAATTGGTGAGAGCAAGGTTCTTGATAAAAAAAGAAAGCAACAAATACTTGTACTGAGAAGATGCAACTATTCACCTATCAAAAGCTACACAAGATTGTCTTGGCTGAACTGCTTTGTAGAACTACTATTGAAGATGTTCATAATGCTCATGAGACATAATTGAGATCATAATTGGTTAAGGGACAAAAAGTGTTCAAGCTTATAACATGTCCTAGATAAGATAAATAATATGCCTCTCAAAGAGAGAAATATAGAATGGGATGAAGAACATGTTCAAAGTTCCAAGAGTTCAAAGCCTTTACTATCAAGATTCATGAAAAGTGGACCAGGGAGTATAAAATGTGTTCAAGGTAAGATAAAAGGGATGGGACAAAATTATGATAGCACAAGTTGCCCCCAAGTCAGGGGTTTGATAGAAAGTGGTTCAAATCTATTCATGCATAGAATCTCTTAAAGTGTATGATGTTCATGGTCTCTAAAAGTTTTTCACCATTAGGTTTAGCCAGTCAGTATGCTCCTGATCCATAGTTTTATATGACAATATACGATCCTAACCAATTAGGCTAAAACTTGCCTCTTTTTTTGGGTTCAACATTCATGTTCTTCTAGTTTTATTTTAAAACTAAGTCACCAATCTTAAATTCTTAAGGAATAATGCATTTTTTTTAGCTTATTTTCAATCTATTCTAATAGGCTTGTATGTTTTCTAAGGTAGCCAAATGATTACACCAAGAAGTTCTAGTTCTTGCAGCTGTGAGGCTATATAGTCTTCATCATCTTCTATGTGCTCTAGTGATATTCTTAATGATGGGATCTCAATATCAACTGGGATGATAGCTTTAGTGCCAAACATAAGAGAGAATAGATTAGCTCTAGTTGGGGTGTGATGATGGGTTCTATAAGCCCAGAGGGTAGGAAAAAGTTACAAGTGCCAATTATGGCTAGCATCATTGATAATATTTTTAAAGATGGCTATAATGGTTTTATTTAATGCCTCAGCTTGTTCATTACCTTATGAGTTATATGGAGTGGATTTATTGTGCTTGATCTTGAATTTTGTATAAAGAGACTTAACATCTTGGTTTATAAAGGATCTACCATTATTAGATATAAGATGGGTTAGGATGCCATATCGATAGATGATATGGTAATGAATGAATTTGGCTATTTGTTTCTTGGTAAAATAAGTGAGAGGAATGGCCTCAATCCACTTGATAACATACTCAGTTCTAGTCAAAATGTGCTTATGGCCACCTAAAGATGTTGGGTTAATTTTCCCAATGAGATCGAGACCCCATGTTGGTAATGGCCATGGTGTTGTAATTAGTTGCAATGGTAAGGAAGGTGCATGTATCAAGTTACCATGATATTGACAAGGAACACACTTATTTACACAATTACAAGCATCTATCTCCATTTTGGGCCAATAATAGCCTATTTTGAGAAATTTCTTTGCTAAATAATGAAGAAGCATTCCATCATAGCCTTTACAATAAAGCCTGTTTCTAAGGAGGATATAACGTGTTAAATGAAAAAGGAAAATTTTTTGTTGGTTTTTGGAAAGGTTGGTAGGAAATACATAACTATGGAAATAATTATAAAAATCCTGGTACCATGGTAGCTCAGGTGAAGGAGGATCAACAATGGTGCATATCCTCTCTGAATCTGATAGAATACGTATCAATTGAAGAAGATTTTCTAGTAGGAATTGATACTCTTGAGCAGTATCATGCATTTAAAACATGGAACTAATTATTTCCATGGCATTAGTAGATCTATTGTTGACTCATGGAACTTGATTAGATTGTAGAGTTTTAAAATATGTTTTAAGGTTATCAACAATTTTCTTGAAAGGAATAAGCTTATCATCTCTTATCTGATATTGATTAGTTGTCTAGTTTATGATTAGCTACAAATCTCCATATACCTTTAATATTTGAATATCCCACTGTATGGCAAGATGGAGCCTTACAACCAATGCCTCATATTTGGCCATATTGTTTATACACTAAAATTATATATGGAATGCTTTGGGGATCAAATCCCCCTAAGGCATGACCAATAATATGCTATCTCTAGACCCTCGAGATGTGAAGGAGCCATCAAAATAGTGTGTCCACTATTTAGGTTCTTATGATACATGTTCTATCATCATGATAAAATCATCTAGAATGTTAAAGTTGATAGGTTGAGTGGCTGTAATTGGAGCTTCTACAAGTTGGTCTATAAGAATCTACCCTTTCATTGCATTTTGATTATGGTACTCAAAATCAAACTCACTAAGGATTATAATCCATTTATCCATGCATTTTTAGAGAGCTGCTTTAGATAAGAGGAACTTGAGAGGATCTACCTTGGTGATAATAGTAGTTTTTATTATTTAGCATATAATGTCATAATTTTTTAGTGGCAAACACCATAGCTAAACATGCCTTCTCAATAGGCATATAATTATGTTCATAGGTTACCAATGTGTGGCTTAAATAATAAACTATGTGTTCCTTACCATGATCATCATCCTAAGCCATAAGTGCCCCCAGTGCATGTTTCATGGTTGATATATGAAGAAGTAGTGGGTTTACTTGTGTTGGAGGTCTTAAGACCAATGGATATGCCAAGTATGTTTTAAGCTTTAAAAATGCTATCTGATAATATTCATCCCACTAAAATGTTACCCCTTTCTTTAATACGTGGGTAAATGGGTGGCACTTATTTTCTAGTTGAGAAATGAATCTACATATAGACTAGATCTTGCCTTGTAGATCTTGCAACTGTTTAAGATTATTTGGCGAAGGCATTTCCATAATAGTGGTGACCTTTATAGGGTCAACTTCAATACCTCATTATGATACAATAAATCCTAATAATTTTCCTAATGTGACTCCAAAAACATATTTCTTAGGATTCAAGCAGACTTTATATGCACAAAACCTCTCAAATATTCTTTGTAGAATGTCAGGGTGTTCAGCTCTTATTTTAGATTTGGCTAGTATATCATCAACATAGTCCTCGATAATTTCATGCATCATGTCATGGAAGATGATAGTCATTACACACTGATATGTGGCTATAACATTCTTCAAACCAAATGGCATAACTTGGTAATAGAATTCCCCCCATAAAGTGGTGAACATGGTCTTATGTTGATCTTTAGGGGCTATCTTCATCTAATTATAGCCAAAAAATACATCCATTAAGGATATCATCTCATACCAAACAGTTGAGTCAAAAATCATGTCAATGTTGGGTAGAGGAAAATCATCTTTGGGACATGCTTTGTTGATATCACTAAAATTAGTACAAATACATATGTCTAGGGTCTTTTTACTTACTGACACTATGTTAGATATCCATTGAGAGTAGTCTAGTGGTCTGATAAAATTGGCTCCTAACAACTTTCCCAACTCAACCTTAACAAAAAGGGTGATGCATGGATGCATCTTTTTCAAAATTTTCTTGACTGATTTAACATCAAGGTGAACAATAAGATGATTCATAACTAAATCTAGATCTAGGCTTGGCATGTCAAAATATGCCCATGCAAAGATGTCTATATAATCCTTATGAATGGGTATAATATATTCATGTTCTAATTCAGTAAGGGAAGCTCCAAGATAAATAATTTTAGGATCCTCATGGGTTCCCAAATTCACTTTTGTTATGCTCTCCATAAGGAGTGTGGATCCATATTCTTGATTTATAGGCAATGTATGGTCATGATCCTCTACTTCATCTTCTTGTTGTCCCTCCCAAAGATCTGGATAATATGAAGAATCAGAATCTGCCTTCTCAAGTAAAGGCCAATTGGTAAAGACCTCTAGAAACTCAAGAGAAAGATGCTCAAATATTTGATGTTGTTCTAGAGAGATGCTTGTACTAGCTATGGAACTTTGGATAGATGGACTTTCTACATCCTGAGGGGATGAACAAACTTTCCCATCTGGGAGCACCTGAAATAAGTTTTCACTCAAAGGCTTATCTTTTTCTTTACTTTTTCCTTGATCAACAAGCTCCTCAAAGAGGTTTTCACCTAAAAATCTCAATGCTTATTCTTTATTATGACCAAAAAAGTTTGCCTACTCTCCAAAGTAGGTAGAAGAATTCAATGAAAAATCAAACCCCTGCTGATGATCACCAATGGGGAATGCATCTCATAGGACCATGTATTTTTCAATCGATTATCCATTTTAAAACTCATCGAGGCATATGATTGATGTTTGTTAATCCCAATCTATGAGTTCAAGATGGAAGAGGCATAGGTTACAATGAGGGTTTGCTTTAGGACAGGAAGTGCTAATGGTAAAGATATAATGTCTTGATTCAAGAAGGGAAGAACCATTAGGACAAGTTTTTGATTTAAGATGGGAAGCTCCAATAGGTGTTATGGTTAATACATCATTTGAATCAAACAAATCTGAATTAGCAAGCTCATCAAAAAGGCTAGAATGAGACATTGTGCCACTACTAGGAGTCTCATTACTAGTCACTTTAGAAGAGTCACTACCAAATGTTATAAGATCATCCTCTTGTGGTTTAAATTTGAGACTATGATTCCAATTGACAACTCTTGCTGATAAGGTTTCTAAAATTCCTTATGCCTGTGGGCCAAGGCATTCTCTATATAGTCAAGATGATCCATTATCCTATTAGGGATAGGACACTTTGGATTCTAAAAAAATCTACAAGGCCTTATGAATATAACCAATATCCCTTGATAAAAGCCTCTCAATCTTTCTTTGGTATAATTACAGGTACAAAAACCACATGAGGTTTTGGTTGCCAAATCTGATTGGGTTTGTTAGGAGTCTGGGAAGTTTTAGGCTTACTAAGAATTTTAGGGGATTTTGGTAATTTTTAAATATAGAGGATGTATTTTAGATGGTATTTGGAAATGCTTGTGTCTTTAAGAATACCCTGTTCTGCCAGAGTTGTAGGAAATGGATCAATTAAAGTGGAGGCTAGATCACCAGGGTCTATATAATTAGATGGAAATGGATGAGAAATGATGGCTTTGTTCTTCTTTGAAATGAACTTAGAACCTAGGTAATAGTTATAATTATGAAACTTTACTTCAAGATGTTTATAGTATTGGTATGGATACTAATAAGTGGGAATAGTAACCTTGATCCCATCATGGGTAAACTTAAGGCATTAGTGAAGAGTAGATAGAATCACCTATACTTCATGGATCCAAGGATGACCAAGAAGTATGTTATAAGGAAACTTAATATCCATAATATGAAATAATGTGTGATGAGAAATAAACCCAACCATGACTGGTAACCAAATTATACCAAATGACTCCTTCTCGATGTTGTCATAAGCCTTGATTGTAATAGTTTCTGGCTGAATGTCTTTATCCATGTAACCTAATTGTTACACCAATTTAAGAGATATGATGTTCAGCCTTGAACCATTATCTATAAGAACCCAATTAATCTTGTGATCTATAATGATTATCTCAATGTATAGTGGGTTATTATGGTTCGGGCCAAGGGTAGACATGTCCTTTTGATCAAATGTGATTTGTTAAAATGAAGACAAATATCTAACTAGGTTCTAAAACTGATCAAGGTCTATGTCATTAGGCACAATAGACTCTTGTAAAAGAATGTTGAACATGGTTCTATGGACATTAGATGTCCACAAGAGTTCCTAATATAGAAATTTATGTAGGGGTTTTATCAAATTGATTTGTTATACTATAAGGCCTTTGAATTTTGGATTAAACTAGTTTAGTCTTTGTTGGTATAGTATTCAACTTTGGAACCATTGGCACAGTGTTCTCATTGGGTTTATGGAAAGAAGTGAGTGAATGGCCTTGAATGGTAACTCACAGGCATCTAGTTGCAACTACACAACTTAAAGGTGGCAAGGAGTTATTATTATTAGAAGAGTGAGGCAAAGGGCCTTGGATGGTGATTCATGGATGACTAATCATATAGTTAGAATTTTGGGTTGGTAAGGAGCCTTTAAAAGAATGGTACTATTGTTCAATATTAGTAACCCATGAAAATGAATTAGCAACATGATGTTGCAAACTCAACATGGTATTACTAGGGGAGAGGGTGTTGACCTTATAATGATGGGTTTTGTGTTGCAAGGAACATGAGATTGGTCATGCAATGTCATAGTAATAGTGGAAATATGGGTTGAAGAAATGCATCCTACAATATTATTATAGTCATAAGGTATATTATTATAAGCCGCAATATTAGTGTGGGGGCATTATGATTATAACCTTGTTGTTGGTTTTGATTCTACCTCTTTCCTTGATTGTGACCATTTTGATTATTTCTTGGTGGTGGTGGATCATGTCGAGGGAAGGGGTCTTTGTAGATTCCCATATCTTAGTTTGTGTCTTGATTAGGGCCCAACTTAATTTCTAGCTCACAATTTTCAATGAAGTCTTTAATAATATGTCATAATTCAATGCAACGATATGCACTGTGATCAGTAACATGATGAAAGTTACACCATTTGTTCTCTTTGTACTAGTCTAGTTTTGGTTGATCTTAAGGAAATGGCCTTGATACTAGCCATATAATTAAATTAGCTATAATGAGCTTTTGTAACACTGTTTCAACCAATTCTCCTAACTTGCTAAAGACTCTATAATTATTATGAAATGTCCTTCATGGAGGTTTATTTTGCAAAGTAGGTAGTGGATTTGAGGGATTTAATTATACATTTGGAGGAGGCATAGCTTGTACCATTTGTATATGTCTTATTTATGTCACCCCATTTCCAACCATGTCTTTATTTTTTTTAAAGTGATTAGGCTTATCCTGCATAACTATTTGAGCTAGTGATTTAGTCTGATAGATGCTTGACCTTGCACAAAAATCTTAACAATGCCCTTAATAATAGGAGCCTTCTCAATCTATACTCTTTTGTCAATAATTTATTCAAATGAGTTAGTATAATCTAGCCATATATTATGCATAACTTTAGGATGTAAATTCTATGCAAATATATCAATCAACTATTTGTCTAGTAAATTATGTTGAAAATGGCCTACCAATGCTCCCCACCTTTGTAGATATGTAGTAAAACTTTCACCATCACATTATTTATCTTGGCATAAGTCAACAATGGTTAATTCATGTTCTATGTTATATGAGAAATGGTTAATGAACTTTTTTGATAAGTCATTCCAATTCACAATTGATCACTTGGGTAGTTTAAGTAGCCAATCAAGAGCTTGTCCCACTAAACTTTGTAGAAATAGTCATAATATATACTCACTACTATAAACAACCTCTTGACATAAGATGAAGAATGTTTGTATGTGTTCATGTGGATCTCCTTTCCCTTTGTACTTGTCATATTTGGGTGCCTCAAAATGAGGTGGAAAAGGATTTTGGAGAATAGATAAATCAAATGGATATGGGCATACTTAATTGAATTTGTACTTTTTGACTCTATTATTCATCTCAATCTTTGGACAATTTCCTTCATAGAGTTCCATTCTTGCATGTTTGGTGCATTTGTGGATTATATAAGATGCTATTGGGATGGAAAGTGCCCCAGGTTTTGTTGTTATTAGGGTGAAATGTGCCCCTAGTTTCATTGTTGTTAGGGTGGAATATGCCCCTAATTTTGTGTGGATCTATAGGGAGCATACACATTTTGATCCATTATTTGGTTCTAATTTTCTACTTGAGTTGAGAACATAGGCAATTGATTATTGGATTTTAGAACAATCCCTAAATTTGGTTGTTTCACACTTTGTTGATTTTGGAAATTTCTATGTTTATTTACCAATATTTGGGTTGGTTGAAAAGAACTAACCAAATTGTCTTGAGGGATTTACTCAATTCAAACTGAATGTTTGGGTTTATGAGTTTGTAAAGTAACAAGAGGTTCTTGATGATTTAATAATGTGTGTTTTGTATCAAATGGAACATCTTGTAAGGTCTCTTATGATGTTAACTGATCATTTAGATTACCTTGATCCACTATGTTAATGTTCTCATCCAATACTTTTTGCATACTTCCAACCATATTTCTATGTTGTTTTGAAGCATTATTATAAATTGAAGTGGCAACTAGGGAGTCAATTAAGTCTGCAATAAGTTGATCTACATATCATTGACTTGTTATCTTGATATTAGCTAGAAGATCTAGATTTGTGGGTTTTGACTCTATTTATATTTCCTTTCATTTGTTAGAGGAATAAGGTATGTCTATTTATAAAAAATATTTCTCTTGCCATCATTATTCACCTTCTCTAACTAAGGTATGCAACTGTTTTGTAGGAAAGTCAGAAAGTAGTCTAGCACCTAATTCTATCAACATAATAAGGGCTTTATCTTGATCTTCTTGAGGTTGATATCCATTGTAATCATCTTCAGATCCTACTATTGCATGGATATCATAAACAATAGTGGGGTTGTCTTGACCATCATAAAATTGCTCATCCTCATAACTAAGGCCATAAGAGGCCCCACTATAAGTGAACCTTTGAGTCATGTCTAAAAAGAGTTACTCTATGTGTTTGACTAACTTTGGACCAATGTTTGGAAACCAATCAAAGTATGCTTTGACTCTCTTTTTAAAAAAATAACTAAGGTACCAATGAAACTATAAGGGAGGGTGATTTGAAACCACACACAATTTAGAAGATTCAATCCATGAGTTTACTCAACTTTTGGTAAAGTTGAGATTGTATAGATCAGAAGAACATAAGGTAACTCAAAGACCCAAGGTGAAAACTAGTACACCAAAGCATAGATCTTTGTGATACACCCACACTATAAAAACTAGCTTTAACTTTGACAAGTTGACCTTAGAAGTTTAGAGGAAAACTCTCCAGATTATGAAGAAGACAAAATGAACTAAGCATCTCAAGATGTAAAAACATACAAAAATCACTAAGTATAAAGCTAAGACCAAATAGGTAGCACAACATTGCCACATGATTCTAGTAGGATAAAATATGTTCTAAGACCCAAAGAATGAGTGATACACAAGATGACTTGATTCCACCAAGATGATAATGTGATTTTGAGTCTTAATAAATGACCTTTAATCCAAATAGAAAATTGAACCCAAGTTAAAACAAGCTTAGTGCACAAATGGCGAACCCACTTTGATGTACCAACCCTTAGAACTCATAAAGGTTCAATTTCGGATGTGGATTATAAATGAAGGATTTAAACAAATTAGGTAAAATATATAGACTCAATTTGGAAGGATAACTACACCAAAGTGGATGACATGACACAAATCTTTTGATAACAAACTGATCAAGGAAAAGATGAATTTTCCATTTAGACAGCATAATGCCTCCCTTGCTCAAGAAAATTGAGGACAATGTGTTTTGGTTAAGTTCATTGAGTTAACAATAATTTTTAGTCACAAATCAAGACCAAGTAAAAGACAAACATCTTAAGTCTAAACTGATAAGGTATGGTAAAGTGGGGTCTACTAAACTAGCAAGGTTTCGATCATTATATGGGAATCAATTGTACAATGACTTTCACGTCAAATGATGCAAAATACAAGTAAAAAAATTAGGTGATCATGACAATGGCTAGTACGATGTCCAAATGTAGATACATCCCATGTGTAACTCTGAAGGAGTCAAATAAAGTCAATTCTAAGAGGTGAAACCCTGGGTCAAATCCAAGTTTACATGAAAATAAAGAAAGAATAAAATATAAATAATTTAGGGTCATTTTCAAGATCACCCAAACTTTGGCAAGTTTTTGGGGAGTGCTTTAGGTGACATTATTTCTAAGCCTTGGACTAGGCTATTTGTAATAAGAATGGCACTTTTGATTCCAAGGGTTCCCTATAGTGGACAAATGGAAGAGCATACACACAACATTCCTCTTTTTTCCAAACAAAAATCTAACTGAAAAACTATTTCAAGCACAAATTGACAAGTGTGTTCAATTTTAAATCAAAATAAAATGCTTGGTGGTGTTCATTTGACCCTTTGGTCTTATTTACAAATTTTGAAAACATTCACCAAAACATATAAATTCCTTGTTAAACACCCAAAACAAAGTTCCTAATTCATTTTTAAGTATATAAGAGGTGATTTAAACATGTTTTTATCAAATTAAAAGCTTTTTCTTGTAGTAAAAATGTCAACATGTCCTTTAGCTTTGAAGCTCTTTTTAGCTTGAAACAATGAACTTTGAAGAAGTAGCTCTTGGGTCTGTGTTTTTTGAAAAACATAGTGACCAACATCAGTTATTACAACCAATGGTGGTTACTTTACTAATTATCACCCAACCAATGTCATTTTTTTTTGACCAATGTCAGTTAAGCAGGTAACTAATGTCAGTATTTCTATCGAGGTCGATTATTGTGTAAAAATTGTGGCAACCAAAAATGGCAAAATAAAGTTAGAAAATCAATTTTTAAGAGTTTTAAGAGTTCAAATAAATATTTTAAAGTTGTAAAAGGATATCTTTTAGGTGTGAGATGTGTCTTGTCCCACCGGGCATGCCAAGATGTAGAGAGGACTACAAAGCAAGTTAGTCAAGCATTAGTCCACAAATAATGAAACATGCATAAAGAACTAACTAACCAAGCCTATTTATTCCTATGGGAATTACAAAAGATAGAAAGAAACAAATGAAAGAAATCAACACCATATTAACTTCCCAAATGGATTCACCATACCCATGTGGCTCAAAAACATGTTTTCCCTTGATCAAGCATCCTTGTCTTTGTCAACAATGGTGGTAATCTCCTCCAATGCCTAAAGAACACTTCATAAAACTTAGGCTCTTGATTCCAAATCACTAAACTAGCCTATCAATGAAGCTTGAAAACAAAATATATGATCAAATGAAAATCCTTGTGGAAATAATTTAGCATTATAACTTTGAAATATTTAAGATTTGAAGATATTTGAGCATAATAACCTTGCACCAAAATAGTTTAGAAATGATGTTGATGGCCTCTCTATTTATAGATTTTTGAGATTGGTCAGGATTAACCATGATCATCCATCTCAAGATTGTGATGTGTGGCCATGGATAATCCTAATATTTGAAATTAAACCCATAATTATCTTCATCATGACCTTGGAAGAAGGGGCATTGAAGAGGAATGGGAGGCATTAACTAGGCATGGGTGACCCATAATCCTGATATTTTATGCACTTATGGTTTGATGGATGCCACCCCACAAATGATGTCACTAGGTGATGTAGATAATAGGAATCAATTTTGAAATATAGATATTCAACAACTCTCATGAAAAATCCACTTAAACTCTTGATTTGGATTAATCATCCTTAAATAAGGTTAATCAACATTTGTGCCATTATTTGAAAATTGGTCCTCAATTAATCAAAATGGTTAGAAAATCATATTACTAAGTTATAATTTGACTCAAGAAGAATTAGAAGGTGAAGTTAGATGTGTCAGAACCATATTTCCATTTAGGATGTTTCTATCACCAAATAATAAAGGTACATGACATGTACCAATGAATTAGAAGAAAATAGTGATCCAAAGCACTAAATGGAAAAAATATCATTTTGACTCGAAATGATCTTATCAAAGTTAGTTGGCCCATAAAATTCATTGCCATATTTAGGGATGTTTTGACTTAAACTATAAATTTTAAGTGACAAGTTAAAACCATTTAGGGCATTTTATAGATTTTGACCTAAAATGTGTATTTGAGTGCAATTCAAGTGAGATTGACAATTTCAACACAAATGGTACTAGGAATTGGATGGCTATAAGAAGTATAGTTAAGATCACTTCTCTCCACCTATAAGAATAAACTATCATGGAAACCTAGGCATGATGAATATGTAGAGAAATTAAAAACTTTAGGATTATGCATCAGACCTACTTTTACTAGTGTTAGAATACTACTGGTTAACTTCAAAACTACCTATTTTATTTATCAGAATACCAAGGATCATTATCTAAATTTTTTGTATAATTACATTATTTATTTTGATTTATTTACCAAACAACATTTTGATCTAGTATTTACATCGAGTATAATATGTTTGGATACAATGATAGTCCTACTAAAAATGGAGGTCATGTCCCTAGCCAATCTAAGATGGGTCCTTCAGAGAACACAAATAATAATGGACATGATTGTTTATGTATTCAACTCAAGATGAGAATAAATTTAGATAGGTATTATATTTAGACCACCATGCTTCCTTAATCATATTTCATCCTATAAAAAAATGGCTCCTCAAGTATATGATTAGTTTCCAATTTGGAGACAGATGGTACAAACCTATAACAGTTTCACCAATACATAGGATAACCATTAGGATGATGAATTTTATGTGTATAATGTAATAATTGCCTATAAAAAATAAATCATAATTATGAGAGGGAAATAAGATGGGTTTGTAAAGGGACTTGTAAAAGGTAAAGTGAGGGGGAAATGATGAGTCCAAAATATGAATCTTTTTTACTATGAATTTCCTTAATTTTTCCTTAGTTATTGTTGATGTTTAAAATTGTGATTTGTTTTAGACACCAACAATGGGAAGTTTCAGGATGTGGGACATGCATCTTGAAACAACCTCTAGATTTTTAAGAAGCTGGTCTCTTCTTTATATCAAGTGTTTTGGGGGGGGGGAAGGGATAGGAATTTTAAATAGAAATGCAAATGCAAATAAATAAAATCTAAGTATGGTGATACACCTGATTGTAATTTTGATCCTTAATCCTAAGTATAGTGAAACTATATGTAAGATTCAATTACATCAAAGAGTAGACTATGGCATGATTAATGTAATAGACAAAAATAATAGAAACAGAGGCTCACAGTTTTAGACTATCTTCACAATGATACAAGAAACACCAACAAAGACACATAATTATGTCTTCTTCTTAATTTTTCAACCACATAAAAGGCACAGAAACATGCACAATTACATCAACTTTACAACTCGAGAAAATAGAATAGAGGCAAATGATATTCCTAATCACTGCTCTAGAAAGTTTTAAAAATTCTTGATAATAGTTTCTTCAAAAAATTATCTCTTTGAGTATCCCCCCTTTTCTGATGATCCTTGCACTCCTCTTTATAGCCTCAGATGTCTCATTCCATCACCTCCTTTCCCACACAATTCTATTCTGCCTTTATCTCATAGGGGACAAATAGACAACACTTTTGATGTTTGTCGACCCCAAAAATGTACTTGGTGAACTGCTCCATCTACTAGAAATAACTCCTACTGAGTTTCCCTCCAAATTGATCACACATTCCCAAAATTATGGCCCAAACTAAACTCTAACTAAGCTGGAAGTGTCTATACATGACCCTCTATTTTTTTTAAATGGAAGAGGAAACTTAGTCGATTTCCTAAAAATCTTATTTCTTAGGAGATACCAGAGGACGACACTTGGCACTTTTTGCCTGATTTATCAAAGACACTCGTCACTTTTTGCTTTCCCTATATCTTGCTCAAAAATGCTCTGCTTTTGACACCTGTCATAATATGCTTCTTTGATACTTAGCAATTTCAACAAAATAAGACTCACTGCATTCCTTGCCTGAGCAACCTTTAAAAGGGGGAAGGATGTATGTGGCAATCTCTGCTTGCTCTTTAGCTATGCTTATAGAAATATTCAAGACACATGTTAGACTCCTATGTATGGTGACACTTGGCAGCTTTTGTAGACTTTAGAAATAAAACCTCGGGACCCACCATAGTCTTTATTCAACACTAAAACTCGAAAAGATCTTTTAAATGTCAACACGTTGCGACTTCTGCTAATTCTGGGAAGATATGTGGCATCTTTTACCACTTTTGAGAATGGAGTAGAAAGGGGATTCATTGATGACACTTGGTGGCCTCTGCTTGAATACTTTGGTTTCACCTTACTTGCCTTCTGAAAGGGCACTTGTCCTTTGGTCTTTGGGATGCTCCTTTGAACTGCCCATTGAACTAGAAATGTTTCAATGGTTTAACAGTTCAATGGTTCAACACTGCATGCCATTTACTCATAACTTGAGGTATTGAACCAAAAACATTGAACCAAGGAATTGAATCACCTTATTGAACCAATGCATTAAACTACCTCTTTTCAAATGCTGAAATGTGGTGACTTCCACTTTCTCTTACAAAAACAACCTAGACCCTTCTACAAATGACACTTGGCACTTTTCACCTGATCTTGATACTTAGCTTGTTGAAGAATTTCACTAAAAAATAAAAGAAATGTGGGTGTCGATATGAAATGTAGATGTCGACATGTGGTGGTTTCTGTTGAGTTGTTGTTGAACATGTGGCATGTCTCGACTGACTTGTAGGAAAAATGAAAGGTGCCTCAGACGATGCCACTTGGTAGCTTCCACTTGAACTCGACACTTAGCCAAAATTTGAAACTAAAGAATGAAAAGGGGAAAAAGAACCCATGTTCTTTATAAAAATTCTACTATCACGACTAAGGTATGTGAGAACAAAATTGTAGTGCACAACCAAAAATCAGAATGCAACGTAGAGTAAAATTTTTACTCTATAGTTATTGGTGACCCCCAGGACTTTTGAGCATGCTCAAGAAGAAACACAACTCTCGCTCTATCAAAATTACAAAATTCACAGCTTCAAAAGTCCTGTCTGGCAGGTGGACCATTCATGGTTAGATAACCCTTGCTTGTTCTGCAAGTCAATGAAGGCCAATTCAAGGTTGATGATATCCTTGTGTGAAAAATTTAGCAAAATCTGAACTGTAGCCTTCAATATAAATTCTATCTTGGAAACAAGAATTAAAACAACTTTTACTTCTAAGACCGATGAATCATCTGTTTGGCCAGCAGGAATGGTTCAATTTGATCAACCATTAGCACCATGTTGTCATCAAAAAATGGAGAAGGAAGACCTAGTTGCACTAGATCTTCAACATGTTGTTTCATCTCATTGATGCCTTCTTTCATGACTTCGAGATGCTCTTTACAACTGTTGGATATGAAATTGCAACTGAGAACCTCATTGACTTGCTTTGCAATGACCATTCTGTCAGTGATTCTTGCAGCTGCCAATGTTGCATCCATTACATCATAGAGATTCTAAATCAATGTTTGGGAGTCCATGACTCTATCAAATACTATAGCTTGAGTGTTCTTCATGAATCTTCCACCTTCTCACACAATTTCTATGCATTGAGTAGGAAGGTGAGAGAAGGCCTAAGCTAGATAATCTCTAAGGAGATTCTTTTCCATAGATTCGTAGAGCTCCTTTACCAATTTTATCACTCTGACACTCTTTGGCTTATTAGCCAGCTCTAGTGTCAGTTGTGTCACTCTCTGTTGCTCTGCTTGGAACTGGGCTTGAAAAGTTGTAGTATTATTTTGTTCACCCAACAGCTTCTACTACAATTGAGTAACTTGCAACTGATGTTCTTCATATTTTCGTTGCAATGCTACTTTCACCCACCTAAAGGTCATCACTGTATCCTTTGCATGTGTTAGCTCTGCCTTTAAGGAATCATTTTGGGCCTAGACTACCCAATGAATCTAAAGGGAAATAATATCTTGCAACTACGTATTCAGACTTGCTATTTCATTATCTTTCTTGTTGATTTCTTTGATCAAATTGTTACAGTTTGCCTTTTCCTTGGTCAAATTAACCTCCATCTTTTGTAGCCTCCATGATGTCAAATAGTCTTCAATGACTACAGAAGTGGATTAAATCAATAGTTTAATTCTATCCTAGGGCCTGAAAAAGGACATGTTAATGGCCACTGCATCCATTGAGTAATCCTTAGGCTACATCTACTCAACTGGCTTGACAACATTTGGTGATAAATGGGTCACCATCAATTGTTGTTGAATTGGGTCAAATTGTCACCACAAATGAGTTGTAGACAATGCTTTATTTTTCTTTTGTCCTCATTTTCTCTCTTTGAGCTTGTAATATCCCTTCAGATATCCAAACAAAAGCTCTGAATTGCTTATCTAAATTTCTACAAAATATCTTCAAATAGATAAATAAATCACAGTATAAACTCTTATTTATTTGCTCATAAGTCAAGTATACAAAGAATATTGAAAGTACGGCCTTAATAGCCTAAATATTCTGCAAACTGGGAAAGAAATTTGAATTTGGTACGTCTTGGCCTGCTGTGTAAAAAACACAGTCATCGATGTCGGTTATACTGCTGTCATCGGTCGATCTGTAGTCGTTAACTCGCCGATGTTGGTGATATGTCGATCAATGTCGGTCTCTGTTCACTGATGTCGGTGCCTAAACTTTTTTTTGATGCATATGGATTTTCACGGATCTGTACAGAATTCGTACGGCCGCTGATATAGCACAACTTGTATGCTTGATCCTGATCTGTAGAATTATGGGCTAATACAAAAGATCTATATCTGGATAATTCTTGAATCAAAACCCAAAAATAATGAAATACCTATAAACCCTTGTGATAGCTTCTGTGTGAAGTTATCTCTCAAACTTGTAAACACATGTGATAACTTCTATATGAAGTTATCTCTCAATTTGGCAATAGATCAGCTGATCTCTCACAAGCTCTGAATCGCACACAATGAAGAGTTGACGTTCTTCAATGCAAATGGAATCCTAGAACCCTTGGCTCAGTCTTCACAGAATAATTTCTTAACAAGAATCAATATCAATAATAATCATGAATACAAACTCTCTCCCATGAGAGATTCTTCTACCCTTCCAAAGGTGTGCTTGCTAAAATTAGATTCCCTTTAATTAGAATTAGGGCTTCCTTAAATTAGAACTAGGGTCTTAAAATTAGACCAATTCTTAAATTAGAATTAGGATCCTAAAATTAGACCCAATAATTAATAATTAATAATTAATTAATAATTAATAATTAATAATTAATAATTAATTAAAATTAGACCAAATAATTAATATTTGATTAAATCAATCAAATATTAATATCTCCCTTAATTCATGTCCAAATGAGCCCGAATGAAATCCAACCCATCTCCATCAAGACCCTCTATCCATCCCATCAGCCTACGAGGGTTGCATAATAGGCTAATCATCCGCTCGAAAAAATGTCAACTAGAAGGGGACATGACAGTCTGCCCCTCCTAAAATTGCTTGCCCTCAAGCAATCTCAACTCTGGATGCTGTAGAATATCCTCACTTTCCCATGTCGCATCCTCAATTGGAAAATCTTTCCACTTTACCAAATATTCCCTGATAGTCCTCCTATGCAACTGTCTCTCTCTAGATTCTAAGATGGACTCAGGTACTAAAATCAACTTTCCCTCATCATCTAAGGGAGGTAAAACTGTAGAAGGTATCACACGGTGTCCTAACGCCTTTTTGAGGCATGATACATGAAAGACATTGTGTACCTTGCTCTTTGTCAGAAGCTCTAGCTCATAAGCCATCTCTCCAACACGTCTCAAGATCTTGAAAGGACCATAGTAACGTGGCTTAAGCTTCTTTGCCCCACTCTTCTTAAGAGTAGACTGATGGTAAGGCTGCAGCATAAGATAGACCATGTCACCCACCTCAAAAGATCTCTCGGTCCTCCACTGATCTGCATACTGCTTTTGCTGATTCTACACCTTAGCAATATTCTCCTTGGGAGTCCTCATAGTATCCTGACTCTCCTGTAATAAGTCTCCCATGCTCGACACTCTACTATCGCTCAGTAGCAAATCTAGAAAATTTAGTGCCTCATACCCGTACAATGCCATAAAAGGAAACATCTGAATGGTCATGTGGAAAGTCATGTTATACCAATACTCGCACAAATGAATCCATTTGACCCAAGCTTTTTGCTGCCCTGCAATGTAGTTCCTGAGGTAGCCCTCCACCCATTTGTTCACGATCTCTGTCTATCCATCAGTCTGCGGGTGGTAGCTGGTGCTAGGTGTAAGCTCGGTCCCACAGAGTCAGAACACCTCTTGCCAAAAGTGACTCAGGAACCGACTATCCCTGTCACTCACTATGCTCTAAGGCAATCCATGCAATCGAAATACCTCTCGAAAGAAAACCTTTGCTACCTGTGTAGCTGTGTGTGTGGTAGTAATCAGAAAGAAGTGGGCATACTTCGTTAACCGATCCACAACTACATATATGCAATCTCATCCTTGGGCTTTAGGCAAGCCCATAATGAAATCCATCAACAAACACTCCCACTTCTTGTCAGGAATGGGAAGTGGCCGCAACAATCCTGCTGGGTACGTGTTCTCCTGCTTGTTCTGCTGACAAACAGGGCACTCATGCACATACTGAAGAACATCTACTTTGAGGCCTTTCCATGTGAATCTCTCCCTAATCTATCTGTAAGTCTTAAAATATCTGGGATGTCTTGTAGTAGGTATATCATGAAAAGCTCACATGATAATGTTCTTCATCGTTGATCCTGGGATCAAATAAACCCTATTCTTGTAAATGATCAAGTCATTCACAAGAGTATATCTGGTGTCAACCGTCGATCCCTCAACAAGGCTAGATGCCCATGTGTCCTTGGCATACTCTGCCACAATCATATGTCGCCAATCCTTTGTAATGTGGACCATGGTACTCAAAAATGGCCTGCGTGAAAGAGCATCAGCCATAACATTTTGGGTGCCCTTGATGAAAGAGATGTCAAAATCATATGCCTGTATTTTACTCACCCACTTCTGCTGACAATCATTGAGGTCTCGCTACCCCAAGAAATGTCTCAAACTGTTGTGGTCCGTTTTGATGCAAAATTTGCTACCCACAAGGTATTGCCTAAATTTTGCTAAGGTATGCATGATAGCAAACATCTCCTTATCATATATGTTGTACAGTCTCTCTAGTCCTCTGAGCTTACAGCTCTCATATACTATGGGGTACTTGTTTTGCATAAGCACCACTCCAATGCCCTCCCCTGAAGCATTGCACTGAAGCTCGAATGGCTTCGAAAAATTAGGTAGTGCTAAAACTGGGCACGTAGTCATCAACTCCTTAAACCTCTCAAAACACTCCTGTGCTTCAGGTGTCCAACAAAAAGCACCCTTTTTAGTTAAATCTATGATAGGAGCTGCATGTTGTGAATAACCATTCATGAACCTCTGATAAAATCCACACAAGCCTAGAAATCCCCTTAGCTGTGTTAGGTTTGCTGGAATAGGCCAGTCTATGATAGCGCAGATCTTCTCAAGATCCATCCACACTCCCCCTACACTGATAATATGATCCAAGTATAACAATTTAGTCATCCCCAAATCACATTTGGACTCCTTAGCGTACAAGGATTCCCTCTCCAAGATGTTGAGTACAGTCTCCAGATGAGCCAAATGCTCCTGCCAAGTCCTACTGTATATAAGAATGTCATCAAAAAAACAAGCACAAACCTCCTCAGCAGTGAATGGAAGACTCTATTCATGGTGGACTGAAATGTTGCTGGTGCATTAGTGAGCCTGAATGGCATCACTATAAACTCATAGTGTCCACAATGGCAATGGAAAGCTGTCTTCTCCACGTCCTGCTCACGAACCCTGATCTGATGATAGCCTGACCTTAAGTCTATCTTTGTGAAATAATGTGAACCATGGAGTCATCAATAAGCTCGTCAATACGAGGTATAGGATACCTATTCTTAATGGTTCTCTTATTCAAGGCTCTGTAGTCAATGCACATTCGTAGGGTGCCATCCTTCTTTTTCACTAGAACAACTGAAGAAGCAAACGGTGATTTGTTTGGCCAAATGTGACCCATAGCTAGTAAATCCTTAATTGTTTTTTCAATCTCATCCTTCAACCACTTAGGATGTCGGTAAGGAGTAATCATAATGGGCTTAGCGCCCTCCTCAAGCTCAATAATGTGCTCAATGCCCCTGTCTAGAGGTCTCCCTGGTGGAATGTCACTAAATACCTTATCATGCTTGACTCTGAACTGCTAAATGTCAGGATGATAATGGGTCTTCTGCTGTCCCTCCTGCATTAGTGCTAATGTGCACTCGGTAGCCCACTCTACCATGTCATGTTACATGAGCCTCTCCATCCGATGTAAAGAAATGGTTTTGATGTTGCCGTCCCGTATTGCTTTAAGAATGTGAGTCTTCCCATCTACATCAAAATGGATCTCCATATCCTTAAGACTAAGAGTGACTAACTCAAGGGAATGAAGCCACTTCATGCCCAAAACCAAATCTATATCCCCCATGTTGACCACATAATAATCAGCCTTGAACTCATAGCTGTTCAAGCGCAATGGGAGATCTTTGATCATCCGCTCACACCTGAGGGTGTAACCGTCAGCTACCTTAACTCTAATGCCCTCGAACTCTTCTATGGTGAGTCCACGCTTCTCCACAAATCTAGTATCAATAAAATTATGTGTGGCTCCCATGTCAAGAAGGGTAATGACCCTCTATCCTGCCAAAACTCCTTGGAGTCTGAATGATCCCTCGTGCTGGATGCTAGATAGACGTGCCTCCTAAATCTAGAGCTCTGACTGTGCCTCTACCCTAGGCTCTGAAGCCTTAGCCTCTGGCTCCTCAGAAAAATCGAGATGTTTAGAATCTTTTGATTCCTCATCCTCATAATAGGCCCACATCACTCAATTTGCTTTGCCCTTAGGTCTCAAAGGACAATCATGATTATCATCATATGGACCTTTGCAGTAGAAACAAAGCTTCTTCCTACGTAGATCATTAAGATCCTCTCTATCCAAAGGTGGTGCTACTGGATTGGCCTTTGAATCATTCTTAACACCTGATTTATCTATGTTGAAACCTGGTTTTTCTCTGTTCCTGTTGAAGCCTTTACTATCCCTGGATGAAGAAGTACCTCTAGAGTTAGATCTACTTGATGGGGCTGCCATCTCCATACTACGCGCCTTCTTCATAGCTTCTTGTAATGAAGGAGGATCAAAGCCTTTGATCCAACCTCTCAATGGTTATGTCAATCCCTCCATGAAGAGTACTACTAGTTGCCTCTCTAAAATGTCAAGAACCATAACTGATAACTTTTGGAAGTCATCAATGTATGAATCTAGACTGCCGCTTTGGCACAACTGTGCCAACTCTCAAAAATAGGACTCTGGATCCCTCCTGTCAAAATGCTCTACCAACCTGTCCACAAACTCCTGATAAGATGTGATCCGATCATGATGGAGTGTCACCATCTCGTGATGCCACCAATCATGAGCTACTCCCTCAAGATGTAGTGTCGCATATCTGATAGCATCTTCCTCAGCCATCAAACGCAATGTGAGAAAGGTGTCCAACTTACTAATCCAAGCCTGCACTGTGACCTTACCACTTCTATCGAACATCGCGAGTTTGAGCCTGCTTGTAGTATGCTTAAGATCATTGTTCTGGTGTCTAGGTCTCCTGTCCTGTCTAGCCAATATGTAGTGCTCTCTCCTTAGATTAACAAAATGATCAAAGGTCATCCTCTCTCAAACATGAGGAGGTAATAATTTCCACTCATCATCTGCAGCCAGGTAAACATCTGCAAATGAGGAATCTCCTGCCTCCTCCTCTGCTGGAACATCTGGTTCCTCTTGAACAAATGTAAGATGTGTAGGTCTACCTACTATCCTAGAATGGGTCAGCTATGGTATCTAATTAACAGTAGCACTCCTATTATCTCCTTGTTCTCCATTCTATCTATTGAGTGTGTTCATCCCCCTTATCATAGTAGTAAGTGCCTGTAGTGTCTGATTCATCTGTTGTTGCCCTAACATCATAGCACGGTTGAATTCTCTAGTGTCCTGATCAGCATCATACCTATGGCCCCTGGGTGGGCTACCCTCACGTCTGTCACTCATGATAATCTACTTCTATTCTAACAACTGGGTACCTTCAAGCAAAGCTCTACTGCATGTGTAATACCCGTGTGGTCCCAACTCTTGTGGCTGCATAAGATTTTCAAACCCTCAGGATGGCAGGATTTAGCTCTAATACCACTGTAATATCCCTTCGGATATCCAAACAAAAGCTCTGAATTGCTTATCTAAATTTCTACAAAATATCTTCAAATAGATAAATAAATCATAGTATAAACTCTTATTTATTTGCTCATAAGCTTACAATAGAGGTCCTCTGTCAAGTATACAAAGAATATTGAAAGTACGACCTTAATAGCCTGAATATTTTGCAAACTGGGAAAGAAATCTAAATCTAGTATGTCTCGACCTGCTGTGTAAAAAACACAGTCACCAATGTCGGTTATACTGCTATCGTCGATCGATCTGTAGTCATTAACTCACCGACGTCGGTGATATGTCGACCGATGTCGGTCTCTGTAGGTCTCTGTTCGCCGATGTCAGTGCCTAAAATTTCTGTTGATGCGTATAAATTTTCATGGATCTGTATGAAATTTGTACGGCCGCTGATATAGCACAACCTGTATGCTTGATCCTGATCTATAGAATTATGGGCTAATACAAAAGATCTATATCTGGATAATTCTTGAATCAAAACCCAAAAATAATGAAATACCTGTAAACCCTTGTGATAGCTTCTGTGTGAAGTTATCTCTCAAACTTGTAAACACATGTGATAACTTTTGTATGAAGTTATCTCTCAATTTAGCAATAGATCAGTTGATCTCTCACAACCTCTGAATCGCACACAATGAAGAGTTGACATTCTTCAATGCAAATGGAATCCTGGAACCCTTGGCTCAGTCTTCACAGAATAATTTCTTAACAAGAATCAATATCAATAATAATCATGAATACAAACTCTCTCCCATGAGAGATTCTTCTACCCTTCCAAAGGTGTGCTTGCTAAAATTAGATTCCCTTTAATTAGACTTAGGGCTTCCTTAAATTAGAACTAGGGTCTTAAAATTAGACCAATTCTTAAATTAGAATTAGGATCCTAAAATTAGACCCAATAATTAATAATTAATAATTAATTAATAATTAATAATTAATAATTAATTAATAATTAATAATTAATAATTAATAATTAATTAAAAGTAGACCAAATAATTAATATTTGATTAAATCAATCAAATATTAATATCTCCCTTAATTCATGTCTGAATGAGCCCGAACGAAATCCAACCCATCTCCATCAAGACCCTCTATCCATCCCATCAACCTACGAGGGTCGCATAATAGGCTAATCATCCGCTCAAAAAGATGTCAACTAGAAGGGGACATGACAAAGCTTCCCTTGCCATCTACACAGCATCTGCCTAGGTCAGGAAGGTAGAAGGAGAGGCAATGTGCCCACCCACAAAAAGATGTCCCTGTGGCAGACCCTATTGAATAGCCAATTGTTGGCTATGGGCAATCTAAGGAAATTTTTTTTGGGAACAAAGGGGGAGAAATGGGGTAACGTTAAAAATTGAGGAGGCACAGATGGGGTGAAGTGAGAAATGGGAATGATAAAAGTGGTGGGGGATGTTACGGGAAGAGACATAGACTAAGAAGGAGAAGGAGGGATGATAATTACCTAAGGAGTAATTACGGCACTCTGTAATTGGTATTGTTGGGTGTCTGTCTCCTCTTCCATAGCCAACTAAAATTGCACCCTCCTTCATTTCTTATGTGTCTCCTCTTTTGTCTATGTTCTCTTTCCTTCCACATCTGCTTCTGTCATCAGGGATGCTTGTGGAGAACTAGGAACTTCAATGACTTCTAACGATGGAGAAGCTTTTGGTGGAAAATGAACCACACTCTTTTGTTTCTCTGAGATGCCGGGAGGTTGAGGCCAATCAGACATAGTTGCTACAACTGTAGTTTGTTCTGAGGTTTGTGGCTCTTGGCTTGGCCTAGCTTCCTGCTCTATACCCCATGTTGGAAAATTAATTGTTTTCAAGATAGATGTAGGGGAGAGATGGCACTCATCCCATAGTTCTTCCCACCTCTCATTTGTGTCTATTTTCCCAAAAGAATGGGTGGTTTGAGAAATCTCCTGCCTATATTTCCAATAGGCTTCTATCTTTTCCACATCCCAATCCTTATTATTCAATGCTCTTTTCAAGCCAAAAGTCATTCTAACTTTGGGATCATAATCCCTCTGCTTAATGTAGAAAGTCTCCCATGGTCTATTTTGTAGAGGAGGCAAATCTGTTAATTCAACATAAAAATTAAGAGCATCTTTTATGGGGTTTCTCTTGGTCTCCCAAAAAGGGTGTCCCTCATGTGCAATCCTGGTTGCAACCCTATTAGTCCTTATCTAGGAAGCTATGTACCATTCGGGTCGCATACCCATTTGTCTTTAACTAACAGGAACCCTAGGAAGGCTAGCTTTTGAAGCAACAAAATTTCAACATCCCTAGATTTTAAAACTATGTTGCTTGCCATCCATGGGAGACAAAACATCTTCTTCTTCCATTTCCCAGAACCATAATCATTGTCTACTACTAACACTTGCCTGGTGACCTCTAAAAATGCTAACCTAAGAGTTAGAATCTTCGATAGCAATATTGGTTCCCCACAAAAACCATGAACTCTTATAAGCATATGGTGGGATCTAAAGTAGAAGTCACATAGAATTGGGCAACTGGCTAGGAGGTTTGAAACACTGGGAAATAATCTATTCATGATTGGTTCGAGACTGAGGTGGTAAAGAGAAGGGGTGACAAATAGCTCCCAGAAATCATATGGGTCAATGGTCCTTGAAAAAATATGTGTCCAGGAAGACACTTTGGGGGTCAAAACTTGGGTCATACATGTCCAGATGCATGTGTTGGGTGAAGAGGTCAGCATTCTGGTATAGTATAAGGTGAAACAAGTAAGAGTACCTGAACACTCCTTTTGACCTAAACTGGGCTAGTTATTCCACCATTGTAAAAGCAATTTACTCTGAGAAGTCGAGCTCGTATTTTTGGGTCTTATCAATGGTCTTCAACCTAAAGAGGATAGACATTTACTCTGCGTAAACTGCCATATCATCTTTCATACTAAAGATGAAATCCATCATGGATAGTGCATCTTGGCTGACTTGTGTGAATTGGCCTCTTGCTGTAGGGAGTGTGGGCACAGTAGTGTTGTCATCACCCATTTGCAATTTGGTTCTTAAGAACCTTAACTGAGTATTGATGTTAGCCCACGTCCTTTGCATATTAGCAATAGTGGGAAATGTTGCTACACTATCATGGTGTAGGGCTAACATGTCTCTGATGGCCTACAATGTGATTTACACCATGAAAGGACCCTACTGAATGGTGCATGAGGGTGTGTGGAGCCAATCTGCACATAATTCAACCAAGTCAAGGCATGGATGCATAGCTGGGACAAGGAACTGTGCCACTTGTGAGATCTATATCCTCATGGTGAATGTCTCATACTACCCTAATTTGGCCCTCACAAGGCACCTCTGATGTGCCCCTTCTCTGAGGTTTTTGCTATTGGCTCTTTGCAAGATTGGGTCCATGATTCCATCTGCATAATCCTTTACTTTTGTTGGGTCACTGGCCTGACCAATCTCCAAAATCCTGGTCCTTGGATAGGCTTTCAATGGTAGCATGATAGTTGAAGCATATGATGCCAAAAACCTATCAAGGGATTCATAATCCAAGCTCCTTGTTGTGAAGATGATCCTCCTTCCATCTCTATATCCTCTCTATGGTAATTGGTATGAACCCTTTGCAAAACAAAAACACGCTCGCTGAAGCAAATTTACTAGGTGCTAAATTTTTTTGCAAGCGCAGGATGTTTTCTCATAGATGTAGGAATGCTTAAGAGTTTGTAAACTTTAACTCTTGCTAAATGGTATTTATGGACCTTTCAAGTCTCAAAATGCATTAAATTCAGACAACCATTAGCGAATCCTATTCAATCTTCCTGGGACAACGAGATAGACACATTATGCAAGTGGCCGCACAAGGTACCTCAAAGATTTCTAAAGATTTGAGAACATTCAATGCTTTGAGAGTTTGGAGATTTTTTAATATTTGAAAACTTCTTGAGCCACCGATTCTGTGTTTAAAAACACTTATTTAAATGAAAAGCAAGAAAACAATAATGGAAAAAAAAATACGGGAAGGGGAAGCTATCTAACTATAATACATTAAAGACCCAAATTAACTGAAATGCTTTAAATAGATTCCATTTATGGGAATCTCTTCAGGTTCTCCTTCCATCTATTTTAGCTTAAATGAATTCTTGTGCTTGCATGCATGAATTTTATATGGGCCAGTCCACAATGCTTCCAATTTGGTATGCTGACCTGGCTTGGCAGCTCTTGCATCCCATTTCAAAACAATTGAGCCTACTTCAAAATCAGGATTCAAACTCCTTTTATCAAAATAGTTCTTAACCATTCCCTAATGCTTAATTAATGAATCATGGGTTGTATCCCTCTTCTCTTGAACTTCTAAAAGCTCTGCAAGCCTAACCTGCATGGGGCCATTTTCCTCAAGTTCAATTTGTTTGATCAGCTGGAGAGCGGGGATTTCCAAGTTTAAGGGAATTACAGTAGACTTTCCATATACCAATTCATATGGGGACATTTTGATCACCTACTTAGATGTGATTCTATCAGCCCATAGTGCTAGATTAAGCACTTTATGTCATTCTTTGTGATGATCGGCTCCTATTCTTTTGATGAGTCTAATCAGGTTTTTGTTAGTTAATTCTGCCAAACTGTTACCTTGAGGGTAATATGTAGATGAAGTTTTCAAATATATCCCATGTTTCTATGCAAATTTAGATACTTTAGACCCCAAGAATGCTTTAGAATTATCATAAATTATGGTGTGAGGAGCCCCAAAGTGAGTAGTGATACTTCCTAGAAAGTCTAAGATCACATTTTCTGTTGCTTCTTTGAGTGGGACTACCTCGGTCCATTTGGTGAAATAGTCTATGGCAGTTAATATCCATTTGTGACCCATAATTTCATTGGATTTATCAATCCAATGAAGTCAATAACTCATTAAGAAAAAGATTCATCCATAATTATAGGACTAAGGGGCATGACTACATTCCTCCTCATCCCTATATAATATTGGCAGGATTGACATTTTTTAACCAACTGATAATAATTTGCTAATAAAGTAGGCTAGAAATATCCTACCTCACTTATCTTTATGGCTATGGTCTTTGCGAAAAAATGCCCCCTTGATATTCCATGATGCATTTCATGTAGTATTCTCTTAGCCTCAGCTTGTTCTACACATCTTAACAATTTTCCATCAGAATTTCTTTTGAAAATGACTTGTTCAATTAAAACAAAATGAACTCCCTGTATCCTATAATATCTCCTCTTATTTTAAGGGAGTTCTCTCAGATAAATTCCATACTTCATAAATTTAATCTTGCTTGTCACCCAAGATCCCTGATCAACCTCGTGTATCTTTAACTCTGTCTCTGTCTCTTCTTCTTTATCTGTCTCCCCAGGTTTCATCTTTTCAAGCTCTTGGGTCATATATTGGCACAAACCCCTGCCTCTGACTAACTTGGTGGGTCTGACCTCTACATCATATTCAAGGATCTTAGTAATCCAATTAGCTCTTTTTTTAGTGATTTCTCCCTCCATGATGTATTCTCTAACGCTTGGATGAGCTACAAGTACCAAAATTTTGCTCCCTGATACCATATGCCTGAATTTCTTAAGGGATTTCACTATGGCATATGCTTGTTTCTCTAAAAATTTGTACCTAGTTTTGTAATCCCTGAGAGTTCTTGAGAAAAAGGCTATTGGGTGTTCTCCCTCCTATTTATCATCCTTTTGTGTCAAGACAACAACAATGCTTAACTCTCCTCCATAGACATATATTACAAAAGGCTTGGAAAAATTTGGGTTCTTCAAGACTGGGGCTATTGAGATAGCCTTCTTGACCTCTCAGAAGGCTTGTCTTCCTTTTGTAGTCCATTTGAAAATCAAGTCTTTCTTTAGCAAGAGTGTCACTGGCCTCACCAAGTCTACAAAATTAGATATGAACCTACTGACAAAATTAATCTTTCTTAAGAAGGACTGAATTGCCTTCTTATTCACTGGAAGAAGTAGGTTCATTATAGCTACAATTCTCTTAGGATCTATGGAAATTCCTTCTTTAGATACTAAATGTCCCAATAATTTTCCTTGAGACACATCAAAGATGCATTTCTTGGGATTCAGTGATATCCCAAAATCTTGACATTTCTCAAAGGCAGATTCTAAATGATCAAAATGATCAACTACATTTTTTGAAAAAATAGTGAGGTCATCTAGATAAACCAGGATGATTTTATTTATAAGTTCCCTAAAGGCTATATCCATATCCCTTTGAAAGGTGGCTCCTGCATTTGATAGGCCAAATGGCATCTTAGCATATGCAAATGTTCCCCATTTGGTAGTAAAAGCAATTTTGTACTAGTCTTCATCAGCCAACCAAATTTGATTGTATCTAGAGAAACCATCTAGTAAAGAAAATCTCTCTGATCCAGCCATAGTTTGTATAATTTGTTCCATGGAAGGCAAGGGATAGTGGTCTTTCAAAGATGCTCTATTTAGATCTCTAAAATCTACACACAGCCTTACATCTCCATTCTTTTTCCTAACTGGTACTAGATTTGATACCCAAGTTGAGTGCTTGATTGGAAAAATTATTTTGGAATCTAAATTTTTTTGCAACTCATCTACCATTAGAGGCTCAATTCTTGGATTTATTGGCCTCTATTTTTGCCTGATGGTCTTAGATCCCTCAGTTAGTTTTATTGTGTGCTGAATAATGTCTCTATTATACACATGAAGGTCTTCATAGCTCCAGCCTATGACTCTATCATATTTTTTGCATAATTCAATTAGTCTTTCTTTTTCCACTTGAGTTGCAAAATTCTTAACTTTTAGTTTTTTCCCTTGACTCACCTCTATTTCAAAATAATCTACTTTGTCTACATGGAACCTTTTCTTCTTCAGGTTTACATCCTCTGGATCAAATAAGTTTTCTAAGGTGATCAAGCCCTTGGGGAGCTTATTAGTCTTCAATTATATAATCTGATCCTCATATGCTTCCTCAATTTTGGTTTGTAACTGATTAGCAAACTCATCTAATTATTGTAAGAATGAGACTACCTGAGCATCATTTTCAAAGACTTGCCAATTCTCATCATTGTCTGGAATAGTCAGCTTCACTATAACTTTTACTAACTCATTGTTAATTAATAGGCCAGTTGCTAGATTAAACTACGAGCCAATCTGGGCCATCCTATCAGCTTCAAAATTTTGACTCCTAGGGACTATTTTGATATTGAAAGCTTCAAAATCTTCTATCAAATCCCAAATCCTATGTTTGTAGGATCTCATTCTCATATTTTTGGCTGCTGCCTTTTCTCTAATTTGCTTTACTACTAATTCTGAATCTCTTTTTACTTTTAGATTCTTTATTCCCTTTTTCTTGGCTAACAGGAGCCCATGTACTAAAGATTCATACTCAGCATCATTAGTAGTGTAAGCAAATTGGAATCGGATATCCCTTAAAATTTTATCACCATTTTGAGCAGTAAGACAAATTCATGCTCTAGCACCATGTTTACTTTTGGCCTCATCAAAATTCAAGGTCCAGATCTCTGAATCTTGAATAGTTGGTATCTCTCCTCTTATAACATTTGGGATTGCTTGGTCCTCATCAAAAATGATATATGTGCCTAGACCAATAGAGTCATATCTCCCATATGGGTCACTATGCATCATAGCCAAGAACTGGCTATTTTCTTCTTCTTGATCATGCTCAGTCCAGTTGCCTAGCTCTTCAACAAAAATCCTTTCTTCCTTATTTAACATAGCATGGTCTACCTCTAATCTTGTTGTTGGTTCGTTGGTGATATGGTCTTTTGACAGTGGTTCAGATAGAATTTTCATCTTCGAACCGTATCTGGTTCTCAAGATGAGGTGAGACTAGTCAAGAGACATATATCCTCTTATTTTTGTTGTAAAGTCTCTAGATAAAGATAAACCAAAATAGGGGGTATATCTATGACTACTACATCTTGGTTGATAATTATATTGGGACATGTGTATAACTGAAATGGGAGTTGTTTAATTCTCCCTATTGTTTGTACTATTTTGCCATCTAGCTGCATAACTCCCTTTGTAAGGGGTTCATATTTTATTTTCAAAGCATCAGCTATTTGCTTGGGCATCACTGTAGTACTAGCTCCTAAATCTATCAATGCATTATGCAAGATTTTCTTTCCAACTATCAGAGTCAAATAGAAAGGCTCTAATTTGGATTTACTTACTTGTGCTGCATCGTTCACAAAGGCTGTTGTCTTCAGAGGAACTGTATCTTTGAGCTTTTCTTTTCCAGCAGGTCCTTCTTTGGTAACAGTACCTTTGGGCACTGCCTAGCTTTGCAGAGCTTCTTGTAATAGTGTTTTCTATTCAAGAATAACCAATATATCCCATATTGATACTTGTGCTAGAGTCTTCTTTAATTGATCCACTACATTTATCAGTCCCAAAGACTGAGTTTTTTGAACATAAGGATATCTTGTTTTTTCTTGAGTTTGAGCAGGAGTCCCTTGATCTTTCACCAAATGAGGCACTTCTTGTCTGATAGCAGCATTTCTTTGCCCTTGAGATGGAGGATTATTCATGATTTGACCACTTACAATCTCAGGCTGTTCCGCCATTCTCCTCTTTGATCTAGTGTAATAATCAGATTGCACTACTAGTCTTTGGGAGGTAGATGCTTCATTCAAGAAAACTGATTCTTTGTCTTCAACCCATGAGAACAAAGCATGTTCTGGGGCTATTTCTTCCTCTTGTTTCAATGACATTCCTTGCATTTGAGCCACTAAGACTAAATTTTGCATACCAGGAGACTGGTAGGCTTGATTGTCACTGATACTGGCAAACTGACCATCCATTCTTCTTTGCTCTGCCACCCTTTGTTGTAGATTACCCCTAGGACAATCTCTAGGTGTATGAGCATTATTGCAAGGGAAACACTAGGCATTAATATCATCCACATAATTATTCTACCCTGGAACCATCTCCCTATTTGAGTTGGAAGGAACGGTCTGTGAGGGTGTGGGAACTACAACTAATTGATTCGCTGGTTGATGGTTAGTTTGTTTTGAAAGACCCTGATATTGGTTTGGTTGGGAAAAAAACATGTTTCCTTGATAGCCTTGATAAGGAGGCTTAGGGAAAGTATTTTGCTATCTCTTTATATTGATCAGCTCATTGGAAAATGTCCTTAGGATATTCTTGATATCATCCATCTCAAATGACTGAGTAGGGACAGCTTCTTTCATAGATGATTGAGGGTAAGTGAACATAGACACAGGTGGGCTTACAGATTTAGGAACTTCTTGAGGTGATGGCAAGGAAATTTCTAGGAACATGGGCATGGGGGGGCTTGGAGGTAACTTTCTAGCATCTATTAAGTGATTCTCAGCTCTGACCGCATATTCATAAGCCTCTAGCAAAGTGTGTCCTCCAAGTGACTGAATCATAACAGATATATCTAAATTCAAAGCTTTGAGATAAAACGCTATGGCCATACCTAGTAGTGGTCTAGCTGTAGCAGGGATTCTATTCCAAGTTTTTTGAAATCTAGTATTGAAGTCAGTCATATCTTCCTGTGGTCCCCTTTCAACGGTGATTAACTACTGTAACAAAGAAGACTTATCACTCTTTTTTGTAAATATTTCAAAGAATAGATCTCCAAGCTGATCCCATGTAGATATGGTATTTGGGGTCAAAGACCAATACCATTCTAAAGCCTTCCCTTTAAAAGAAGGTGCTAGTAACCTTATGACCACATTTTGTTTTGTGACAACATGTATAACACAGACATCTGATACATCTTGAAGATGTTCTGTAGGTGTTTTAGAGTCTTGCCCACTAAACTTGCATAGAGATTTTAGGGCATTCACTAGGATAGGATCCCAAATGGCTGGTGGTGTTGGGAGGATTAAGGGACTACCAATGTTCCATCTTGCATAATTTTTTGGGGTTATAGGGGCTCTCATATTTGGTATTGGTACAAATTGGTTAGCTCTTCTTCTTGGACTTGTTACCAAAGGTGGCAAAAGAATACCTAGATTTATAGCAGATTGTGATCTGGTGACTGGTCCACAACTCTGACTCCTCATAGCTCTCTCGTTCATATGGTCTTGAGAGAAACTTCAAGATTGGTCCCATCGAGTGCACCAAAAACTATTGATGTTTAAAATTGTGCTATGTTTTAGACACCAACAATGGAAAGTTTCAAGATGTGGGACATGCATCTTGAAACAACCTCCAAATTTTTAAGAAGCTGGTCTCTTCTTTATATCAAGTGTTTGGGGGGGGAAAGGGATAGGAATTTTAAATAGAAACATGAATGCAAAGAAAGAAAATATAACTATAGTGATGCACTTGAATGTAATTTTGATCTTTAATCCTAAGCACAGTGAAACTATATGTAAGATTCAATTACATCAAAGTGCAGACTATGGCAAGATTAATGTAATAGATAGAAACAATATAAACAGAGGCTCACAACTTTAGACTATCTTCACAATGATACAAGAAACACCAACAAAGGCATAGAATTCTATCTTCTTCTTAATTCTTCAGCCACATAAAAATCACAAAAACATGCACAGTTACATCAACTTTACAACTCGAGAAAATAAAATAAAGGCAAATGATATTTCTAATCACTGCTCTAGAAAGTTTTAAAAACTCTTGATAATAGTTTCTTCAAAAAATTATCTCTCTGAGTATCCCCCCTTTTTTGATGATCCTTTCACTCCTCTTTATAGCCTCAAATGTCTCATTCCATCACCTCCTTTCCCATGTAATTCTATTCTGCCTTTATCTCATAGGGAACAAATAGACGACACTTTTAATGTTTGTCAGCCCCAAAAATCTACCTAGTGAACTACTCCATCTACTGGAAATAACTCCTCCTGAGTTTCCCTCTAGATTGATCCCATGTTCCCAAAATTATGGCCCAAACTAATCTCTAACTGAGCTAGAAGTGTCTATACAGGACCCTCTATTCTATTAAAATGGAAGAAGACACTTAGTCAATTTCCCAAAAATCTTCTTATTTCTTAGGAGATACCAGAGGATGACACTTGGTGCTTTCCACTTGATTTATCAAAGACACATGGAACTTTTTGCTTTCCCTATATCCTACTTAGGAATGCTCCACCTTTGACACCTATTGCAATTCACTTCTTTGATACTTAGCAATTTCAACAAAATAAGACTTATCACATTCCTTACCCAAGCAACCTTTAAAAGGGGGAAGGTTGTACATGGAAATCTCCGCTTGCTCTTTAGCTATGCTTGTAGAAATATTTAGGATGCATGTTAGACTCCTACATATGGTGACACTTGATGGCTTCTGTAGACTTTAAAAATAAAACCTCGAGACCCACCATAGTCTTTATATGGCACTGAAACTCAAAAAGATCTTTTGGATGTCAACACATTGTGGCTTTCGCTACTTTTGGGAAGTTATGTGGCATCTTCCACCACTTTTGAGAATGGAGTAGAAAGGGGCTTTATTGATGACACTTGGTGGCCTCCACTTGAATGGTTTGGTTGCGCCTTACTTGCCTTCCGAAAGGGTACTTGTCCTTTGGTCTTTGGGACACTCCTTTGAACTGCCCATTGAACTGGAAATGGTTCGATGGTTCAATGGTTCAACATTGCATGCCATTTACACATAACTCGAGGTATTGAACCAAAAACATTAAACTAAGGTATTGAACTACCTTATTAAACCAAAGCATTAAACTACCTCTTTTCAGATGCTGACATGTGGTGACTTCCTCTTTCTCTTACAAAAATAACCCAGAGCCTTCTGCAAATGACACTTGGCACTTTCTGCTTGATCCTGATACTTAGCTTGTTGAAGACTTTCACTAAAAAATAAAAGAAATGTGGGTGCTGATATGAAATGCAGATGCCGACACGTGGTGGTTTCCACTGAGTTGCTATTAAACATGTGGCACGTCCCAACTGACTTGTAGGAAAAATGAAAGGTGCCTCAAATGATGCCACTTGGCAACTTCCACTTGAACTCGACACTTAGCCAAAATTTGAAACTAAAGAATCAAAAGGCAAAAAAGAACCTGTGTTCTATTTCAAAATTCTGTCGTCATGACCAAGGTATGTGGGAACAAAACTATAGTGCACAACCAAAAATTGAAATGCAATATAGAGTAAAATTTTTACTCTACAGTTACCTCTCCTCTAGATTAAACATTGCAAGGATATTAAGCTTATATTTAATATTAATTTATTAAATAGATGATATATCTTAGTTCAATTAAAATCTAAGTTATTGATTTTGTCACTTTATTCTACCTCTTTACATGTTTAGTTTCCCAATTTTGTTTACATACTGACAATACAACAATACATAGAGAATAAAGACCTTTTGGATGATATTCTACTTATCATGAGGTAACCCACATAGAAAATTTTGATATATCTAGAAAGATACAAACTCAACCTGTCCTTTCTAGATCCATCTATGGGCTCAATCATTAGTTATGGACTCACCTATTCTATAGCTACAGAATCACCTAGTAGCTACGGACTCACTCAAATGTAGTATAGACTCATTTAAATAACCTTCCAACCTCTATTGAAGCATTCCATCATCATTACTATCATTATGGAATTGTTATAGACTCATTCAGCATTGAAGACCCCTAAAGCATGTTGTTGCAGACTCTACCAAAATTACACATACATAGTTATAGACACTGTTAGAGTTTCTATGGACTTTCCCAGTCTGGATTGTAAACCTGCAACACTAAATATAGATACATTCATATTTTATCAAAATGCCTAAAGAACATTTTGGTAAATTATGATTTATATTGTTACTATAGATAATAATCTATAAATAGATTGATTATATTTTAGTTATTGTATATATATATATATATATATATATATATATATATATCAATTCTTTTATAGGCAATCAATCCAATAAATCTAAGATGGTACTTATACTTAAACATGTTGGTACTTAGTTAGATGCCTTTTGTGTAGATGAAACTAAAATAAATTAAGGTCCTATAAGACTATGTGGGTAGCATTCAATTCATATTGAGGTTAGCTCAATCTCCCCTTTGCCATGCTCTCTCTCTATTTTGTGAGCATGTTTTAGCCACACTATCACCATTTTGCAAGCAATCTAAGCCATACTCTCATCATTTTATGAGTTAGACCATTCCATATCTCGTAATTCTCAATCAAGTTGAGATGCCTAGAAAATTTTAAAAAAATATTTGAAATATTTATAATACCCTTAAACATTCATAAAATACATCCAAAAATCACAAAAATCACAAAATCATGAAACTTGACTTAGAATTTTGATACGATCTATAAAGCTATCAAAATCTTTTGGGATAAGATAGCTTATCTATTTATCCTCATTTCTAGACCACCTTGGTATTTTTACTTCAATTTATGGGAGAACTACACTGACTTGAGGTTCACATAGACTATGTAGGTAGCACTTGGATATATGGGGTATCTCGTGTTAGCTCAACCACCTTACTTTATTTTTCAACCACTTCCTTGTCTTAAGGATTATGGGACCCCTAGATATTTCATAAGTAACCAATTTTCCTTTACTTTACCTATCCTTAATGGCCTTACCCATGCTCTTACCATTTTATGAGTAATATAAGCCACACTCTCACCATTTTGTGAGTAACCTTAGCTGATACTATCATATTTTATGAGTAATTTAAGCAACACTCTCACCATTTTGTGATCATCTTTAAGACATGCTCTCATCATTTTGTGAGAAATATAATCCACACTCTCATTGTTTTATGAGCAATCTTATCTAACATTCTCACCATTTTGTGAGATCATTCTCATTCCAAACCATAAATGTAGTAAACACAATAAATTATCAATTCAATTCATTAGTGAATACTTGTCTCTTGAATTTTAGTATGGTTTTAGCCTAAACCATACTCTCACACTTGCATGATTTATTTGTGTTGACACTTTCATGATTGTGAAACATCATCCTCCTCTTTTCCTATACATTCACTTTTTTGTGAGATCATTCTTATTTTACTCTATAAGACAATCATGTTTTATAATCATCAATTTTATTCTATCCCATATCTTGGGAGAACTACATTTATCCTAAAGATCACATTGGATCTTATGTCCATAGAACTTTGGAGGTAGCATCCACTTGCCTTGTGTATCTAGAGTCAACTCAACTACACCTTCTTTTTTTTCTATTCCCCCCATTTTATTTTTTTTGTGTCATTGTGTACTATATCCTATGGGTAATGTTTGCCATCTTGTTTGTTTTATTGTTCTTTATAGCCTTGAGGAAACCATTTGACATTGTACCCTTTATCATTGTCTCCCTATAGCCTAGGGGTAGCCTTGTGCAAGTTGTTCTTGTGTTATTTTACCTATGTCATTACTACCTAACTTAAGGGTCACCCTATCACAAAGAGTAACACCTCTATTACACATGCATGAATAATTTGTTTACTATTTTAACTAACATTGTGATTAACCATTTTTTGTGTTCTTCTATTTATTTAGCTTAGTTATTTGCCTTTGTGTGTTTAGAATAATTTGTTTATAGAAATTTTCTTTGCTTTAGATTATTTAGTTGTTTCATTTGTTTTTTTATTTGTGTTATAGATTTGTTTGTTTTATTTGTTTATTTTATCTATTTTTTTTTGTTATGTTTATTTTGTCTTGTTTATATTGCTTGTTTATTTGTTTTTGCTTAGTTTTTTTAGTTATTATATTTATTTATGTTATATTTGTTTGCTTATTTATTTTTCTTTATCAGTGTTTTATTGTTTGTTTTTTCGGTTTTTTTGTCTATTGTTTTTTACAGCCTCACTTGTTGTTTGTCTGTTTTGTTTATTTTGTTTGTTTATTAGTAGTGTTTGTTTGTATACATTTTTTTTTGTGTTTATCAGTTTGTTTGTTTTGTTTGTACAATCTATTTGTGTTTATTTGTTTATTTTATTTATACAATTTATTTATATATCCTTGCTTTTTTATTTTATTTTATTTGTTTTTTTACTTGTTCTATTTGTTTGTTTCATTTGTGCATTTAGTTGTTTGTTTGTTTGTTTTTATTTGTTTTTTAATCTTTTTGCCTTTTTTGGTTTCCATAATATTATTACATTTTTTTTACACTTAAGTCTTGATTTTTCATATCATGTAGTTGTGAATGTTTGTATTTAGTCTTACACTTGGTTAATTTAGTATATTTACATCTAAGATTTGATTCATATCTTATTCCTAGGTTGTTAATATTCACATTTAAAATAAGTTTTTCCATGTTTAGGGTATATATTTTTATTTAGTTTTTCATAACTATAAAGCATAATATCACAAGCTAAAGCAAAAGTTAGGCATATAAAGACTATTAGATCAATGTTATGGTAGTACTTCTCTGATATATCAAAACCAACCAAATACCCAAACACATGCCTAAATCCATGAGTAATAAACAACATAAAAAATGATTTATAATGTGTTTATATAGATGTGCATCTATAAATAAACATACATATGGTTCATACAACATAATCATATGATACCAATGAAACACCATCTCATAAACATGTATCATAGATGAGCATAAACATCAATAAAGTTAAACATCCATAATGCTAATCAATGTTAAAACATGAGATAAACAAGATAACAACATAGAGTTGCGTATATATCAATGGAATATCATATACATGTACATTAGCCTCGATGGATGTAAAATTGAATGCCAATGTATCTCAAATGTCATTATATATATATATATATATATATATATATATATATATATATATATATGGTGTCTCAAAATACATCAATATACCAATATAATAAGTATAATGTCATATGCCAAAACTATGCCAAAATACCAAGATCCCTACAATTAACTCTAGATCTATGAGTCCATGGGACATGTGAATGGAGGAGGCCCTGATGGCCTTGAAGGTCCTGATGGTGGTGGTCATGGTTGATAGATGGATTTAACCTATACACCTGTAACATGAGTCCTAGTTTGAGACTGACTAGATCTGATAACTATCTATTATGCATCCTAGACCTCTATAGAAAAAACTTACTAATCTTTGGGCATGATCATCTTATAAGCTTATTAATAACAAGAGGCCTCATAATTTTTTGATCGGAGGAACTCCCCAACCATATATGATAATTTAACATGCATAATAGATCTTGAGATACATCTCACTCTCACCTGAACCTATAAAAGGTGGCCAATACCTAATCTCTCTCATTAATGGCTTGATCTTTGTTAGTGGTGAGTTGGCCTTGCACCTAACCCATATTTTCTATCTTAGACTTTAGATGAGTGATATATAACTACATCTAAGTCATATTATCATCCCTAATATTTAAGGTACTCTATACATTGGCTACTTGATGCATTAAATGTGTAAACTTCCCTATCCAAGTGATGATATCCTACTCTAGTAAACTTGCATCCCTACCCACTATAGTTATGCCAAAAGGCCCTACCTAGATTGGATTCACTTGTGTGCTAGAAGGCTCTACCTAGCCTAGATCAACCTATGACACTATAACAAATATCATGCTAGTATAAAAAAATAATTAAATATGGATCATCATTCCCATTATCTCCATCTCCTCCATTATCTCCTCCATCAAAGCCATCACCATCATCGTCATCATCATCAATGCCACTTGATGTCTCAGCTTCTATCTTCTTAATTTTCATGGCCACCTATGTTGTAAAGTTTTCAATGATGTCATGATAATGTCATGAAGGTGTCTAGGTGAGTGGATGAATATCCTTAATAGTCTAAATGACAATGACAAAGTGTGCAATATGCTTGTCCTAGTATGCTTAAAGTATGATTGGTTGATCTTATGTTTTAGCATGGTTACGAATGTTCAGCGATGAGTATGGAGTATTAAGCATGTGAAAAATGTCCCTAATATGTTTTTAAGCTTTGAGTACTTGTGTATATGAGTGGATTTCAGCTGGTTGATCATTATTGTCATCTAGAAACTTTGGGTCTAGTGGCATAAAATATGAGTAGGTAGTTTGATGACATCACCATTGCCATATGTGGATGATTTAAGAGGAGTTGGTCATATGGTTGTGATTAGAATAGTCCCTAGTTTTTATGCACTAAATCTCAAGTCAACACCTAAACATAGTCAAAGAAATGTGACTTCAAAGTTAGGCTCTCAGGCATTTTGATAGTGTTTTCTATATTCAAATAGAGTTGAGTAAGCATGTTGATGATATCATTGTTCACATGCATGGAGGTTTCAAGAGGAAATTTTCACATGGGTTTTTTTCATTATTATTCCTAGTTATTATGCACTAAATCCCAAGTCATGCACCTAAGTGCATGAAAATATATGCAAGTGCAAAGTTGGGATCCCAAGCATTTTGACAATGTTTTCCCATAACCAAATTTATGTGAGGCAAGAAGGAGTTAAAAAATTTGATGGCGGAATATCTTACATGTGTGGAAATTTTAGGAGAAGGTAATAATATGAGTTTGTTCATTTTTTACCTATTTAATTTTCACTAATTTTTAGGTTAATCACCAAAGCATGACAAAATATATACATGTTCAAAGTTGATCTTCTTAACAAGTTTTTAACATAGTTGTCTCTATGGTAGGAAAATTTGAGTGAGAATTTTAATGTCATTATTTCCCACATGTGTGAGGGTTTGAGGATCATATTGTCACATGGTTGGATTCTCCTATGTGAGGATATCATATGGTTTAAATTTGAGAACATATGAGTGAGTGAGGTAAAAGATATGAATATGAAAAGTCAACCTTACAAATAGATAAGCAAGGTTCTAATATTCAAATGTGCACAAGTTAAATTTTGAGGAACATTGAAAGAGTATGTTACTCCAAGAAGTCAAGAAGTAGCAAGATGGTGTCAAGTGTTCAAATGTTTAATGTTATGTAGAGATAAATATTGATCTTCTTTCAAGGATCAATGGTAAGAAGGTGATCATACAAATAAATATGAATGGTATGTATTAAAGTCAAGAAGTCAAAGTGATAGTTGTTTAGCATTGTTAAATACTAACCTATGTATAGGGGATCAACAAAGTGCATATGGTCAAAGTTTCTAGATTGCATGAGATGAGCTCAACATGTTCAAGGTTTAACATTTGATCATTGCCACCTATGCATTATAGTTTGGAGAAGATAAATAGTGTGTTTTTAATTTTAACAATGAATACATGAAATATGAGCATGGTTTTCAAGGTTTAACTATGATCATTTGCATTTGAATATTTGAATTTACAAAGGAAATACTAGTGCTCTATATTTTGGCCATATCTTTCAATCTAAATAGAATTTGCTCATGGTGAAAACATCAAAGTGGTATAATATTCCAAGTCACATATATGAATATATATTTGAACATATTAAAGTGAGTATAGTCTTAGTTATGAAGGTTCAAATTTGAATATGTGTTCATGTGTATTTTATAAGTGACTTGAGAAAAATATTTGAGCTTGTGTAGATGTTGTTTTGATGTTTCATGATGAATTAGATATTGGGGAGTGATTTTTACTCCATGAGGATCATATATGTGCATTATTAATTTTAAACAATCATATGCATTATTAACAAAGGTTTAAAATTCGACTATGTATTCATTCATGGTGATTGTGTGCACATAATGTTGTTTGAGCAATTTGTACTTAAAAATAGTGGTACTATTGTTAAGCATGAATTATACTGAGAGGGGGGTGAATCAATATATTATATATCTTTTACCTAATCTAATTTATTTTATTTAACCACTTAATCACACATTAAAGATATGCAATAAAACTAAAATAATAATATGAACCACACAAGAGAGAGAGAGACACGAGATTTCTACGTGAAAACCCAAAGTGAGAAAAACCATGGAAAATAATCTCAAGTATATGAATGAGCACCAACTCAAATTAATAAGTTTGAAAGCACCAACTTGTAGTAGAATCAACCCCTTTGTTGAGCACCAACACAATAACTATTTGTGAGCACCAACCCCTCTTGTGTATAAAACATAACTATCTCTCAATGTTTCTTACTCACTCTAAAATATCTCCTACCTTTATCTCCTCTGAAATAAATACAAACCTTTCACACTCTTGCATATTCCAAATGGATTCTCACTCATTTATTTATAGCTTTCCAAATGACCTTTGGCATTCACCCTTTGTGACCCTTCAATCCTCATAAAAAATGGCACCAAATTTGCATGACCCATCGTATCCTTGCATTTTAAAAGTCACATGGTGACTCTTGGAATTCCTCAAGATGACTCTTCATAAGAAAATACTTCCCATTCCTTTTTTGTCTTTACTCTGTGACTCTTTGACTTCTCTATGGGCCCTCTTTTGACTTATATGCAACCAAAAATATATTCATTAATATTAAATAAATATTAACAGACATTAGCCAATATATGAATATTAAAAACACCATTAAATACAATGGAAATTTTATTACCAATACTAGAAATTTGATATTAGTGATAATATTTACAATAATCTCCCCCTTTGTCATTGATGGCAACCTTAAACTGAAACTGCCACATCTTGAAACCTACACTGCTCATGCCAACCTACACAAACTACCATCTAAAAAACATATAATAAATCCCCCTTAATTTATTAACCTGTACCTATTCCTTATACCTATTATGCACCTATTTCTACACCTATACCTATTTTTGTTCTTCTCACCCTTTGACATCAATGGCAAAGGGCCTATTTTGGAGATAACACTTAGCTCCCCCTCAACTGATGTTGATCCTTAATGGCATGAAGTAAAATAAATTACTCCCAAATTCTCCCATAGATTATCAAATGTGCATTTTGGTAGTGCCTTTGTGAAAAAATATACAATATACTCTTTAATACTGATATATTCCATCTTAACCTATTGATCTATAACCTACTCTCTCAAGAAGTGATATCTAATGGAAATATGTTTTGTTCTTGAAAGCATCACTGTATTCTTCAAAATATTAATATAACTTTTAGTGTCACAAAAAATATAAATAGGTTCATCATATTTTACCTTGATATCTTCCAAAGTTTGCTTCATCTAAAACACTTGAGTAAAACACAATACCATTGCAATATATTCTACTTTAGCTATAGAAAGTGATACTGAATTCTACTTTTTACTTAGCCATGATACTAAGCTATCACTGAGAAAGAAAGCTCTTCCACTTGTACTCTTTATATCATCCAAGAAACCTACCCAATATGAATAGGTATAAGCATCTAAAGTAAAATGTTTACCTGTGGGATACCATAATCTATAATCTAATGTCCGCTTCATATATCTAAATATTCTCTTCACTGACTGAACATGACTATCTTTTAGAGCTGACTAATATCTTGCAACCATACCTACTGCATGCATGATGTTTGGCCTTAATGTTTTCAAATATAAAAAACTACCAATCATAGATCTATATAAAGATTGATCTACAACAGGTGAATCTTCATCCCTGCTCACCTTATTTATTGTACTCATTGGTGTGCCAATTGGTGCACAATCCTCAAAACTATTTTTTTTCAACATTTCCTTGGCATATTTACTTTGACATATGAAAATTCCTTTATTTGACTAAAATATTTGTAATCCTAAGAAAAATGACAATTCTCCAAGTATAAACATCTAAAATTCTTTTTGTATATTATCAAAAAATTCTTTTGTCATCTGTTCAATGTTTCCTCCAACAATGATGTCATCAACATATCCACAAGAATAAATTTATTCTCACCTTCTATTTTGATGTAAATATTACTATCAAAAAATCCTCTCCCGAAACCTTGATCTTTCAGGTACTTATCAATTCTTGCATACCAAGCTCTAGGAACTTGTTTCAATCCATACTATGTTTATTTAATCTGCATACATGGCTACTAATATTTGAGTTAATAAATCCCTCAAGATACTCAATATAGACCTCTTCTTCTAGATTCAAATCTAGGAGGGTAGATTTGACATCCTTCTAAAACACTTTGAAATTTTTAAACACTACATATGCAAGAAACATTCTAATAGCCTCTAGACTTACCACTGGTGCAATTATTTTTTCAAAATCTATTCCCTTAATCTTAGCATATCCTTTACATTCTAATATTGTTTTATTCCTAGTTACTTCTCTATTTTCATTCAAATTATTTCTATAAACTCATTTTGTTCGTATCACATTGTGATCTTTTGTTCTAATCACTAATTCCCATGTATCATTCTTTTCTATCTGGTTTAATTATTCATCCATTGACTTAACCCAATGCTTATCATGTATAGCCTCTAAAAATGTTCTAAGCTAAATTTTGGATAACAAAGAGAAATTAACTTGCTCAGATTCACTTACCATCATTATTCTGGTGCGAATTCTTTAATTTATGTCCCTGATGATGTCACTTTCATTATGATTTCTCTAGACATATTTGGATGGGGTTTTGGTATCCTTTTTCTCCTTCGCATCTTCATCTGATTCTTCAGTCTTCCTCTTCAATGATTTTAGGAATGTGTACTGGATCACTAATTATTTATGTTCCATCTTCTATCCTAACACTTTCACTTTCAAATATTTTCTTCGTTCTTTTGTTATAACATTTATAAGCTTTTCTTTTGCAAGACTAACCAAGAAGTATACCTTCATCTAATCTAGATTCATCTTACCAAGTTTTTTATTAGTTCTTTTTATGAAGCATCTACTATCAAAAAATCTAAAATAATCAACTATTGCTGGTTTATCTTTCCATATCTTATAAGGAGTCTTCTCACTATTGACTCTCAATAATGCTCTATTCTAAATATGCACTATTGTAGCAACACCCTCTCTCCAATATTTATCTAGTATCTTGGATTCATTTAGCATTGTCTTTGCCTTCTCTTGAACTATTCTATTTCTCTATGCAATTAATCCATTTTTTTTGGATTTTTGGTTATTGAATAATGTCTCTTTATTCCATGGTCTTCACAAAACTCAATAAACTAATCTAACATGAATTCTCCTCAATTTGATCTTAGGCACTTAATCTTCAAACTGGTTTCATTCTCAACTAATGCTTTGAATGCTTTGAAATATCTAAAAGCTTTTGTTTTTTTTTTATAAAACATTACCCAAGTCATACATAAAAAATCATCAATAAGCAACATAAAACATTTATCACCTTGAGTACTTTGAGTTCTCCTAGGTCCACACAAATCAATGTGAACAAGTTCTAACCTCTAAGTGGTTGAGTAATCTTTTATTTTGAATCACCTTCTGGCCTGCTTCCCATGCTGACAAGGTTCAAAAATTTTGTCGAATGGCTTTGTAATCTTTGGAATATTTCTGACTACTTCTTGCTGATGTTGAAAATATTATCAAAATTTATGTTTCATGTTCTCATGTGCCATAGCCAACTTTCTTCAATATAAATAAAATAACATCTTTGACCTTTGATGTCGAATAACATATACAAATTATTGCCTATTTTCTAAGCATCTGCAACCAATACATCTAAATGTTTTCTCTTAATTTCACAAACTTATACATAAAACTTTAGTTTGTAACCCTAATCAAACATTTAACTTACACTCAAAATATTATGCTTAAGACCTTCTACATACAAAACATTTTTAGTTTTAGTTCTACCATTATCCAAACTTAGTGTACCTTTTTGAAAATTCTAGCAGTAGTATTATCTCTGAATTTCACTATGTCACTATTGATCTTCTTCAAGGTTATGAGCTTGTTCTTGTCTCTTGTCATGTGCCTCAAACATCCACTATCAATAAACCATGGATTTCCTTTCATTTATTACATGTAAAGCTGTCTGTACCAACATAGATTTTTCATGTTGTTTCTTTTGCCGTGAACATGTCTAAACTTTATTCTAGATGAATGGAGCCTTGAAATTTTGGTCCTTCTTGATTGACTCAAACATTCTTCTACAATACCATGCTACGTGTCCAAAGTTGTTGCACTTGTAACATATTATGGAATCTTCATTAAAGCTTGATAGAGGAGTAAAAGAGTTGTGTCTTCCACTTGACTTTGCATGAGTTTCCTTCTCCTTATTTCTAAAATTGTTATCCCATTTTTTGACATTCTATTTTCTTTTGACCATATCCATTACAATAAAAATAGTAACCATAAAAATAGGACTTGTTTGTGTATCTTTGACCTGATTGCCTTTTGTAGCTTTGTTCTTTATAGCCTTCTTTATTTGAGATGTACTCTGTATTCTTAACTTATTCCCTTTGTATTTACTCTTTTGTAAGAGCTTCAGCATATCTCTTTCCTTTTTCTATGTTAACTTTGTCTGTGAAAGTAGTGGCCTCTCCTTTCTATTTTTCAAATCTGATACCTATCTTATCTGACATTAATCTTTGGCTTTCTAATATCTTATTCAACATATTAATGCTATTCTCAAATTTTGAATCATTGGCTACTCTATCATTGATTACTTTATTTATTTTCTTAAGATATACTTTTAAAGAAGCAATTTCAATAACATACCTTTCACATTTTTCACTTAATTTTTTTAACTGTGTCATTAGATCATTTTCATTCTTCTTGGCTTCTTCAAAGTGTGCTTGTATATTTTTAATTATTTCCTTTGACTCCTTTTCATTTTTCTTGATATGGAGCTTTAATCTTTGATTCTTCTTCTCAAGAGCTTTTAACTCTTATAAGGTATAAATAAGTTCTTCTATAATTACTTTAGCTTCATCTTATTATTCTTCTTGATCATCTGTAATTTTTCTTGCAGAGGAATCTTCATGTATGGCCATGAATAGAATCTCTTCTTCTTTTGAATCACTAAATCCATTATCTTCGACTGAGTTAGGATCTTTAGAATACAAACCCTTCTTCTCGAATCCCTTATTGAATTTTCCTTTGAAATTCTTCTTGTATGTATACTTTCCTTCTTCATTATCACCATTACCCTTCTATGGGCACTTAGCTGCAAAATGTCCAATATTTACACAATTAAAACATTTAAAAGGTAATTTTTCTTGATATTTACCTATGCCCTTTTTTGACTTGTGAATGAATAGAGCTCCATTGTCATCTTCATCATTGCCAGAACTGTCACTTGATTCTTGAATCTTACCCTTCTCTTTCTTTGATGTCTTGAAAGTAGCTTCTATCTTTAAGGGTTTCTCTTATTCAGTCTGTATCCCATATATTGTAAGACTACCATGTAGTTCATCCATCTTTAGCTTGGGTAAATTTTTCATCTCTTCAATTGCTAAAATTTTTGCATCATATCTCAATGGTAGAGATCTCAAGACATTTTGTACCACAATTGATTCTTTTAAATTTTCTCCAAGACCTTGAATCTGATTCACTATTTGATCAACTCACAAAATATAAATTGCTATATTTTCTTCCTCTTCCATATTCAAACTCTCAAATTGTCTTCTGAAAGTCTAAAGCTTAGCTTGATGAACCTTACCATCACCTTTGTAAATATTCTCAAGTTTTACCCAAATTTCATGAGAAGATTTACATTACATAACTTTAACAAATTCTAATTCACATAAACAACATAAAATAAAATTTAAAGCTTTAGCATTATTTTCACTTGCCTTCTTTTTCACCATAGTAATTACAAGTGTTTGTGGCTCTTCATATTCCTCCACCACTACTTACCAAATTTCAAATCTAAGGGCCATTAAATAAGTATTCATCTTTATGCTCCAAAAAGCATAATTTATCCCATCAAACAAAGGTGCCTTATTTATTAAAAAAAATTCATGTGATCCACCCATTATGGTTTCTCGATTTAACTTCAAAATGTAAAACGTTTTCCAAAGGAACTTGCTCTGATACCAATTGTTAAGCATGAAATATACTAAGAAGGGGGGTGAATCAGTATATTATATATCTTTTATCTAATTTGATTTATTTTCTTTAGCCACTTAATCACACATTGAAGATATGAAATAAAACTAAAACACTAATATGCACTAGATGAGAGAGAGAGAGAGAGAGAGAGAGAGAGAGAGAGAGAGAGAGAGAGAGAGAGAGAGAGAGAGAGAGAGAGAGAGAGAGAGACTAGATTTTTACATAGAAACCCAAAGTGGGAAAAACTATGGAGAATGATCTCAAGTATATGAATGAGCACCAAATCAAATTACAAAGTTTTCAAGCACCAACTTGTAGGAGCACCAACCCCTTTTCCAAGCACTAACACAACAATTATTTGTGAGTACCAACCCATAGGAACACCAACCCATTACAGATATTTTGTGAACACCAATCCATAGGAGTACCAACCCCTCTTATGTATAAAACATAACTATCTCTCAGTGTTGCTTACTCAACAAATGATAGAACTCTACAATATCTCCTACTTTTCTATCCTTTAAAACAAATACAAACCTTACACACTCTTGCATATTACAAATGACTTCTCAAGCCTTTATTTATAGCTTTCCAAATGACCTTTGGAATTCACCCTTTATGACCCTTCAATCCTCATGTAAAATGGCACCATACTTGCATGACCCTTCATATCCTTGCATTTTAAAAGTCACATGGTGACTCTTTAAATTCCTTAAGATGACTCTTCATGATAAAATGCATCCCATTCCTCTTTTATATTTACTCTATGACTCTTTGACTTCTCCATGGGCCCTCTTTTGACTTATATGCAACCAAAAATATATTCATTAATATTAAATAAATATTAACACACATTAGCCAAGATATGAATATTAAAAACACCATTAAATGGAATGGGGCCTTTATCACCAATACTAGACCTTTGACATCAATGAAAATATTTACAACAACTATGCTGGTTGTTGAAACTTAAGGGGGGCGTATAGATCATATGGAAAGGGTCCATGATTTTGGTAGTGGTTTTGTGTTCTTTTTTTTGTTTGATGAAGTGCTAAAAGAGTGAATGGGTTCATATGAGACCTATAAGGGCTACAATGACCTAATTAAAAGGTCTAGTTCCTTAAGGGTGACCCATAGATGATATGGCCAACCTATGAAGATTGTTTTTGAATCATGAATTCACGTGAGATATGCCTTAAAGTCTAAGGCATGCCTAATGGATGACCAAGATAGTGATGATCATGATTACTCTATAAATAATGAAACCAAATGTGTTGGTTTCTAGACTTGAGTGTGAGACTTAGGATAGATTTGAGAAAGGATTATGTGTCTAAATTGTGAATCAAAGGAGTGGTAGAGTGCTCTATGGATGAGTTAAAAATTATAATAAATTAATGACTATTTGTATAAATAATTTTATTAGCAGAATAGTGCTCTTACAGATTGAGTATGAGTGAAGGTAAAGAGTGATAATCAGAGGTCCATCATCAGGTATTGAAGACATCAATTCAAATTTATATGTGTTAATAGGTTTTGTTATGATATATCATCATATAAGGTGGTTGTAGCCTCCTTATAAGGTGAAACTTGCTAAAATTCTGGTTGTTATTGTAGCTCAACTAGATAGGTGTCATAGCACCTTACGAGATTGTAGTCTCATTAAATAGGGATTGTATTTCCTTGATCAATTATAGCTAGTCTAAATTGGTTCCTTTTATTATAGGTATTAGTCCAATTATAGGTTCTAGTGGGTTTTCTCTCTCAAGAAGGTTTCTCACATATGTCATATGTTATGTGATTTATCTTGAATTGTCTCTCTTACTCATTACTATGAATGATATGTATGCTTCATGAATGCTTATGGTGACTAGTTAAGTGTTTGTAATGATTGAAATTGAAGATGGATTATTTGGGATCACTGATTCACCCCCCTTCTCAATTATTTTACATCTAACAATTGGTATTAGATCAAGTCCTTTAGTAAAGGCTTAATATCTTAAAGGTGATCCAAGGTATAATATGGGTAGTCATCAAGGAAGTTTCTATACTAAGCAAGCACCAATGTTCAGTGGATCCAATTATGCTTTTTAGATTACAAGGATGAGGACATATATTATGTCCCTAGGGTTTGATGTATGGTAATCTATTATATATGGTTGTGTTGCCTCTATTACTCCTCCATCTAGTGCTGTAGATAAGAAATTATTTGAGAACAATTCCAAGGCAATGAATGCTATCACTTGTGGTCTTTTAGAGACTGAATACACCAAGATCATCCATTGTAAATCTGCTAAAGAGATATGGGACAAAATGTAGATCATTTTCTAAGGAGTTTCAAAGGTCAATCTTAATATGTTATAGACTCATAGAAGGTAATTTTAAAGTCTTAAAATGAAGGAAGAAGATTATATGTCATATTTTCTATAGAGAGTTGATGAGATTATGAACATCACCATAGGTCTCAGAGAGAATCTTGAAAAGGCTACTATACTAAAAAAGGTATTAAGGTCTCTATCCCTCATGTTTGATCCAAAAGTATCTCAATATAATAAATTCATGATCTTACTCAGTTGAAGATGGATCAATTGCATGGCACCCTTACTACCTATGAGATGAGAGTAAATGATGATATACCACCAAAGAAGGAATTAACATTCAAGACAAAGATGAAGCCTAAGAAGAAATTTCAAGGTAATAAACCCTAAGAGGATAACATATCTGATATTGATGAGGATGAACTAATTTATTTAATTACTAGGAAAATAAACATAGGCTTATGAAAGTATAAAGGTAAACCACCCTTCAAATGTTTCAACTATGGAGAGATAGGACATTTTTTGCATAAGTGCCCTCATAAGCATGAGAATAATGGTGATGAAGAACATGGTGAAGGCCAAGATGAAGACAAGAAGACATAAAGGAATAAATGATTTAAAAAGTATAAAAACAATAAGAAATCCCCCAAGAAAAATAAGTGTCTCTATACCAAATAATATTGTTTCTCATCAGATGAGAGTAAAGACAGTGAATCCGAGTATGATCATGAAGATGATGGTCCTGCTGAAGATGAATTTCTATTCATGGCTGAGGAAGGAAGTTAATCACATCTAAAGGAGTCTACTTGTAGTGATTCATATGCTGATGAAGATGAAAATGACTATGAGACTAAATTAACAAATTCTCTTTAATAACTAAAGATTGAAAAAGATATTAATAAGAAGATAAAATCTAAACTCAAGGACTATGAGGAGAAATTTAGTGTGTTTGAGCCAAGATTGGTTAAAGAATCTATGAAGCATGAAGGTGATGTAATGTTTATTAATTCTAAGTTAGAATATATGTTTTAAAGTCTAAGAGCCAAATAAGAAGAATGCTCAAGGTATGATTCTGAGATTGTGTCTATGAAAGATGAGTTAGAGGAATCTATGATCAAGGTGAAATCATTTTTCAAGTTTGATAAAAGTTATAATATTTTGGATGATCTTTTAAATAGTCAAAAATCATCTAGTGACAGATCTATATTGGGTTTTGATGAAGATCCCAAAGTCGATACTCAAGTTGACATGAATATCAATAAGAGCAAGGTGGATCAGTTTTTGAAGACAAATCATCAGATAAAGAATAAAGGTATTGGTAGAATGAAGACAAATCAGATCAGATAACCTAATGCCATGAGGTATGCATGATTCAATGGTTACTATTACACATGTAATCAATTTTTTCATAGAGCTATAGAATGTAAGAGACCTATTAGAAATGAGTTTGCATAGGACTATGACTGGGGTCATCAGTCAAAATGAGTGAGAAAAATTAAGTGTTTCAACTATCTTGATGTGGGACACTTTACAAACCATTGTCCACATAATATTAGATAAGGTGAGTCCTCTTCAAAAAGGGGAGGTTATTTTGTTTTTCGTGGCAAAGGACATATTGTAATATTATATCCAAACATGGTAAGACAAACTATGTTTCTATCAAGGAGTATGGTGTGCTACAATTGTGAATATAGAGGTCACATTACTAGATTCTAAAACAAAAGGCCATCAAGTCAAAATAAGTTTAATCAAGATCCCAGAGTGCGAGAAATAAGGCATGTTAACACATGGAATCCAAAGGTGAAAAGTGTGAGTCATGATGAGACTGAAGGTCCAAGTAATCTATTTGCTATGGTGGAGAATGATTCAGAAGTTGAAGAGTGCCAAGGGCTCTCATTATCTACTCATGTTGTGAGTGAAGATACCAAGCTCAAAGACAAGACCAAGGTGGTGGTTGAACCTAGTCTTATGGTATGTATGGTTCTAAGTGAACATCCTACTATTATTGAGCATGTATCATACAAAGAACATTAAATTTGTATGCCTATTAATGAGGTTCTAAGCTATAAAGAATATTTTACAAATGAAAAGGTATGTCATGAATCATTGTTGTCTCCATGTATTGTCAATCCAACTCTAGAATAAAATGAGAATGTTATATTGGTTTAGCATGTTATTTCTCTTAAGCTTAAGAAGAAGAAGAACTATAAGTATCAAATGACCAAGGAGGAGAAGGAATATGAGGAGTTATGGGTAACTCCTAGTTTCACACCATGGTAGGACATTATGAATTAGGGTGTCTTTGCCTATGCTTCTTAGGAGACATATTTTATTGTGAAGAATCAAGTTTGTGTGCTCAATATGATAATGTCTTTGGTTAAAGGGTAGAAATAAGTTCATGAGTCTGTTATAGAGATTTATGAAGGATCTATTATATAGGGTCAGAATGGCTATATCTATATGGCATAATGAGATTGATGAAATTTAAAGAATATTTTGATGCTTATAAAGTTATATACACTTCTTTGTGATGTGTTCTAGGTGATTTTGTGGTTTGAAGGTATGTTTGTGATAATTGAAGATATTTCTATGTGCTCTCAATTTTCTCAATTTTTGGCTCAAGGGAAAGCAATTTAAAAAAAGGTTTATAGGAAGTCATGGATCCCAAAGGTGTGAAGGATAAAATATTGGTCCAGAAGTGTGTGATGAGTGTCTCCAGGTGTGCAAGAAGTTTTAGAGGTGTGTGTTGACCAAAAGGAGGTTTGATGACCTTATTTGTTTTAATTTTATAGGGTTTTGGGCTATGATTTAAAATTGATTTGCCTTGTGAATTGATTTTTGAGGCTTCTTAATAGGTTGAGTGGGACAAATGGGTTGTCAAATCAAGCTTCACATAGTTTGAAGGTTTGTGGTTCTCAAGTTATTCAAGTTTTTGTCATTATGGAGGGTTAATTGGTAAGTAGGTTTCTAAAGGAAGTAAGTTATAGAAGATGATCTGGGTAATGAAATTTGGTGTGATTGATGGGGCATATGAGAGTTCTATAGATATTAAGTTTTAGTTATTGAATTCATGTCTACTAAAAATTGTGGGCTTTGCAAGTTTTAGGTAGGTATACAAGGAGGCTAGATAGGCCTAGTGTGAAGAAGAGTTCATTTTGATCAATTTATCCAAAATATAAAGGTATGTATGTTTTATGGAGAGTTATCAGGTTGGTTGAGAGAATTTTTTCCTTTTTGGTGAGTGGCATGTAGTTCTGTTGATGGTCCTTGTGGTAGCTTGAGAAATAAGGCTAGTAAGAATGTATGGTGATTCTTCATGGTGTATGAATATCTGAAGATGCTCAAGATATACAATGGCTCATAAATATTAGGGGGAGTCCCTCTCATATTCTTCTTGGTGAGTTCCATCATATTCCAATGGTTTTGTGTGTTCTTTCTTCAGTTTTTTTAGTGCTTAGTTGAAGAGAGTGTTGGTATGGAGCAAGAGGTATGTGTAAAGATAAGAGGCTCAAGGCAAGGGTGAATTTGTATCATATTTTTAAGATGGTCCTTACTATTGATAATATTTTTAGGTCCTCAAGATCAGTTGGTGCCCACTTTGTCATTTTGTCAAAGGGGGAGAAAGTTCCTATTATAGGAGCATTTAAAGAGAGAGAAAGGTGAGATGTATATTGTTATATATGATGGTTGTTGACATAAATGATAAAGGGTGAGATTGTTAGAGAGTTATAAAATATGTCATGATGATGTTCAAGTGATTGGATGAAGAGCCTTGATAGTCTAAGTGACAATGACAAAGTGTGCAATATGTTTGTTATAGTATGCTTGAAGTATGATTGGTTGATCTTCTATTTTAGCATGGTTAGAGATGTTTAGAGATGAGTATGGAGAATTAAACATGTGAAAAATGTCTATAAGATGTTTTATAATCTTTGATTTCTTATGTGCATGAGTGGATTTCATCTGGTTGATCATTGTTGTCATCTAGACCTTTTGGGTCTAGTGGCAAAAAATCTAAGTAGGCAGTTTGATGATGTCACCATTGCCATGTGTAGATGAGTCATAGGGAGTTGGTCATATGGTTGTGATCACATTATTTCTGAGTTGATATGTGCTAAATCTTAGGTTATGTGCCTAAATATAGTCAAAGATATGTGGGTGAAAAGTTGGGCTCTCAAGTATTTTAATAGTCTTTTCTATGTTCAAATAGAGCCAAGTAGGCATGTTGATGATGTCATCATTAGCACACATGGAGATTTTAGGAAAAAATGGTCACATGGGTTTTTTTATTATTCTTAGTTATTATGTACTAGATCTTAGGTCATGTACCTAAGTGTGTCAAAATATATGCAAGTGCAAAGTTGGGCTCCTAGGAATTTTGATAGTGTTTTCCCATACTTAGCCAAATTTGCATGAGGCAAGAAAGAGCCAAGTAAGTAGTTTTATGGTGTAATATCTCACACATTTGGACATTTCAAGAGAATGTGATCATATGGGTTTGTTCAATTTTGTACCTAGTTGATTTTTACTAACTTTTAGGTTAAGTGCCATAGTGTGACAAAATATATACATGCTATGTTACTCTTAGGTCAAATTGGGACCCCTATAGGTAAAAACATGAGTTTTTAGTTTTTATGGGGTTTAATGTTTGGTCATAAGGAAGATCATACATCATTTAATGTTATTCAATGCTATATTAGCCTTAGTTATTAATTTTATTAGCCAAAATGTCCTTTTGAGTCTTTTTAGGGGTTAAAATTGAGCATTTAATGAGTTGTACATATTTATGGGGAAGTGAAGGTTCAAAAATGTGATTTCACATCCCATGTGTCCTTATAGGTCTTAACCAACTGACATAACTAAAAAGTGGTTGGTTCTTGAATAGAAAGGGTAGTTTTCTTGAGAGAGGAAGAGATTTTGGCACTTGTATGGCTCATTGTGAAGTGTGACACATGGGAAAATCTCATGGAACATACCTTCATCTTGTTCACACTCATATAAATTGTTGAAATTCTTTGAAAGTGTCAAAAATGGACCAAAATAGCTATGTTCAATTTATGCTTCTTAGGTATATAGAAGTGATCTTCAGGTTTTTACTCAGTACAAACAATTGAAGAGGTTTCAAGTCAAATGATTCTAAGAATTTTTATTACACTTAGATACATTAATTTACATATAAGGATTCTAAATAATGGTGTCATGTTATTCATGAACCATTTTCATGAAGTTGACTATGTTTTTCTTCCTACTAATCTATGTAGCCTATAGGTTTTACCTTGGTTTGAGAAATTCCATATAAACTAGATATTAATATTGGCTCCATAGCATGTTGGTTTCCTTCTCTAATTATATCCATGTTTGGTTTATCATTTCAATACATTTTTATATGCTAATCATCTCAAGTTGTAGGAGGGAACACTTTTTTGTGCAATAGGTAGGTTTTCACCATTCTCAAGATTTTTATGCTTTAATGGTGACTTCAAGGGGTTGTGTTAATTTAACTTACATACTCCCAATGTTATATTTATTACCTCCCTTATATTTTTATCTAATTAAATCATTCTTGGAATAAAATTGTAGTCCATTGTCATACTCAGTCAACTTCTTGCTCAATCCTACTTGTAGTTATGGTAAAGTACGTGCATGGGGCCTATAAAACATGTTCACAAGGGTGTATTGAAGTTTTTGAAGTCTTGGTATATCCTTTAACATTATTAAGTAGTGATTATATCCTTAATTTGATACAAATGGATGGAATGTAAATTCATGTGCAACTTTTGCATTTAGACTACCATTGATATGTGCCTATAGGAGTTTTTAAGCATTGAAATGTAATATAGAAACCTTGATCAAAGTTTTTTAGGCCATGATATATTATTTTATTCCTTGTAAAAGTATGGATGTTGTTAATAATGAAAATACATGATAGCATACCCATCACATCCTCATACTTATTGCCTACACATTATATGTGCACCTACAGGTGGTGCTTACAGAGTTATGAAAGTCTTAATATGGGGAAGTTGGGCATGATAAATCTCTACCTTGAATCCTAGCATGTGGGTGAATCTTATAAGACCTTGGTTGAAGTGTAAAATTTGAAACTTGAAAATAGAAACCTTAAAAACATGAAATGACACTATTTTGACCCATTTTCCCCAAAAAGTCAAAACAGAGGTCCAGGGGGTTTTATAGACCTCTTTCAACATGATTACAAGGTGTTCTAAGTCATCTAAATAGGTAAAGCTAGTAGCCTCTATATAGGATATAAATTATGCCAAGGATGAGGTAAATAATATTGGTGGAAGGTGATGTTTTGAGGTCTCAAATTTGATTTGAAACATAATAAAAACCTACATTAACACCTACATGATCTTACAGCCAACTTTCAGTGACTGAGACAGATAGTGACTTAAGTATGGGGTTTTAAGAGTTTTTTATCTATCCAAAGTAAATGAAGGAAAAATAAAATACTTTATGGTTTTGGAGTTTCAATAAAAGCCTCCACACATCATAAAAAAGGCCTAGATCATACATACATACTATTTTCAAGGTCAAGGTATGCAAGACACCTACAGGGTGATACCTTGAAGAGACACAGTTAGAATGATAGAGTATAGTTTGAGACCTCAAGGTGTATGTAGAGTAAGTGAAAGCATAGAAATATGAATGGATTTTAAATATATCCATAATGATTGGATAAGTCTTAATGGGCCTTATCATGTGAAAATAAGCAAAGGAAGGAGCCCTCAATCAGCAAAACATACTCCATTCTTTGGACACTGCACATAGTCTTTCCTCCAATAAGATTGCCTTGGATTTGAAGCCTTTGGGAGGTCAAATCACATAATAAAGAGTTAATTTTTGGTATATAGAACTTAGTAAACCTATATAGGCCCCTAAATCATTTAGTTGGTCTGAGAACATATGGGAAGTACCCCGTATTTTGTCTCAGATAGGGGTACTTCCCCTCATGCACAAACTGGTAGTTTTAGAGAATAGGATAAAAATGTGAAGCCAAAAGATTTAGGGACCATTAAAGAGTATTTTTAAAGATTAATTAAATCCAATCCAACATTAGATACCAAAAATAGAGTAATGAAACTAAACTAAGAGGTCTAAAGTACTAAGGTTACAATCATACCTAATAGGCATGGTCATACCTAATAGGCATGGTCATGCCTAGAATCCAAATAAGAGGTCACTTTAATTATTAAAAATAATATGGATTTAAAACTAATTGTAACATGTTTGAGGGAATATATAAAAGGTTTTAAATCATATATTTTAAAAAAAATCCACAAGGAGCCATTTTGGGCTTCAAGGACAAATCAAGCCTACTAAGGATGACTATGCTTAAAGTTTAAATGAGAAAGCTAACTTACTTTCCAACCTTGAAAAATCATTAAAATGAATTTGGTAATTTTCTTAGGGTCTTAATAGAGGTAATAAAATTGGTGAAATGAAAATAAGACCAATAGGAAGGTCCAAACACAAAAAGTTGTAGTTAAGCTTAAGGGCAAGGTTTTGTCATAGAAACCAAATAGATAGTCACCTTCACTTTCCAAATGAAATGAGAATTTAAAACTATTTTATCATGTTTATTTGGTTAATATAGAGTTTAAAAAGCTTTTGGAAGATAGAGAAAACCAAATAAAGCCATTTTTGGAACTTTAGACAATTCAGGCATGTAGGAAGGGAGGAAAAGAGCTCGATAGGTCATGTCCAAATGCTCACACCTTTCATGAGGATTTTCATGGAGGAATGAGAGGTTTGGATAAGTTAATAGGGTCATTTAACATCATGTTTTTGGAATTTTTTTTGAATTTGGACATCATAGATCTATGAATGAACCTTAAGGGGTCAAGTAGGCCTAAAACCCTTGTAAACCCTCAGTCAAGACCAATTTGGATAAATGAAGTTGGATAGATAAAATAATGGAATTTTTTAAACGTGAAAACTATTTAATTTTGTATAAGACTCACTCAAGCTCCTTCCCATGCTTTTGAGTTGTATGAACAAGGTACAAAACAAGATTTTATTAATAGTTTTATGCATTATGTATGCTACAGGAGTATAAACATGAAATAAAGTTTAAATGGAATGTTATGAATTTTAATAACTACATATGGTAATTTAATTATGATAAAAACTATTAATTTTATAAACAATAGCTCTCATCTCAGCTAGTCAAAACTAGCATATTGGACAAGCTAGTGAGAAGGGTGAAAAACTTCAAGTGGGATGATTTTAATGTGTGTTTTATGATTATAATTCCATGGGGGGTCTTAAATTTTTTTATCCATTCCATCCCATGGAGTTTCATAAAAAAAATAGCCAATTTTATGGCCAAGTGTGAAAGGTGCATGAAAGAGGCATTTTTTGGACTGCAGATGATGATAGCTCCTTCCTAGATTATTCAAAATGACCAAGCCTACAACCAATTAATAGATATAAATTAATAATATCATTAACCTTATTTACAATCATTAGACATAGTCTTATTCAGTTATGAGCTGTTCAAAGAGGGCCAATCATGAAGGCATTTTTTCTGAGTCAACATAAGGAGTTTTATGCCACTTTGCAAGATTTTGATGACTTGGATAGAAAATTGGACTTACTCACCTTTCATGGTTCATCCCATATCATATTATCATGAAAAATTAATTGATTCTCTTATATTTATGAGTGTCTTTATGACCCTTGGAATTCTCTCTTCTTCTCTCTCTCTCAAGTTCTATAGGAACTAACCATTTTGACCATTGTAACTTATGTTCCACCTAAGTATGGTAAATCCATAATAATTTTAATACCATTTTATAAATAAGACTACTAATTTTTACCTCTTCATGAATATTTTTAGTTTATTTTACTTGAATTTTGGATCTTTTTTAGTAAAGACTATGGATCCCTTAACATGTTGTCTCATTATTACATCCTATTTGTAGTTAGAAAGCTTCTTCTTGTAGGGCATGTAAAGTGTTATAGGAAATTTCAAGGATTTAGTGAGTTATTATATTAATTAATTACCTTATATGCCTATTTTATAGTCCTTCTATATTTGTGTATTCATCCATAACCTCACAATGTAACATTTATGTGAGAAGATGAAGATTGGAGAAGTGTATGTTCAATTTGTCCTTTATTCTCATGTGTAAAATGCTATTGGTTGGAAGTAATCATCTAGTTTGGTGTATCACCTCCATTATGTTAGTTTTATTTTAGTTATCTCTCTCCATTTTCACCCCCCAAGGTTAAGTGTAGTTCTGATCTAAAGTGATACATCAAGGGAGCTAGCCCTATCTAGAGATTCACCTCATCCTTAGGCTACCCACAAGCCTAGAGGTGTTTCCATTATGCCACTTATATGAGGAGATCTTTTTCATCTCCTCAAAGGGTGAAAATATAAGTGATAATAGTTTTTGGCATGCCCAACGGGACTCTTGGTCCAAGAAGTTGAGATATTTTTGGTGTTGTCTCTCAATAATCAACCTTTGGAGGCATATATCTAAGCATCAATGGGGACTCTAAAGATATATCAGTTGGTCAAGAAGCCCAAGTTATATTTTAAATATTTTTGGTAACATTTTCCTTTGTTTCTTGCTTTCAATGAAGTTTATGGCTAATTTTGGTGTTGAACACTATTTTACACAAGTTGGTGAGACTTTTCAAGATTGTGTCATTCCCTATCAATATGAACAAGTTCTTAATCAACCCTATCATTAAGTGTATCAGCCCATTCATGTATGTATATCAATCCTATAGCTATCATTCTCAATGTCTTACTCCATTGAGTCAACCTAGAGATTTCTCAAGTCAATCTATTTCTACCTTTAAGAAAACACTCTTGGGATATGAGAGGTATATGTTAGAGCTTGATACTCTAAGGGGATGTGGCAAGAGGTTCCTATCCATCTTAATCATAAGGTGAGATATGTATTAGAGTTGGTAAAAAGAGAGTGGTTGCCTATTGAGAGAGATAATTGGCAAAGGCTCACAAGTGAGATGTTTGATATGAGTGGTCTAGTTTCTTCCTTGGCGGATAGGCTAAGAGTTTATGAAAAACAACATCACCAAACCTATCAGCCTTCTTATCCACTTCCCTAAGTTTCATATCAGCCATATTTTACCCCTACCCATGAGAAAAATCAAGGATATTAAATTCATCCTTTTCCTAATCAGTTAGAAGAGAGAGTTGAAAGGAGAAACCTTGTTTTAAAAGCTAATATTGATAGGCAAATTGAGTTGGCTAATATGTATATGCAACAATCCATGTTAGAAACAAAGTAAGTAGAGTTAAAGCCCTAATTAACCTCTCACATTACATCCCCAACACCTAAAAAAGAAAATTCTAATCATAATATCCTAATATGGAGTAAGATAGTGGAGTCATGTAGACACCGCAAACGAAGATATAAGCACCTTGGTTCTCCCCCTGTGTCCGTCTCGAACCCGTATCCTGACAGTTGATCCTTTGTAAGTCCCCTTCCATCCACTTGATTAAAAAACTTAAGATTTTAATTGGCCCCCTTTTCCACCTCACCCTTGCCACCTTTCATCCTCCCTTGAATCCCTCCACCTACCCCTTAGCATTGATTGTCCAAAACGCCTATGATATTCCTCCCGCGTCCATTTTAGCATGCTCATAGACCGTTCTTCCCACAATCCCCCACCCGGCGGCGTGCAAGAATGGGCAGAGGCTATTTTTAGAAAATCTGTCTCCATTCTGAGTCTGCCGACGTCGGCGACCCTGCGGCCGACGTGAGACTGCCGACGTCGGCAGCCTTCAAGACCCCGTCCTGTATCCGTAGCAACCCCTGGACTCCTTAGCTCACAAACAGAACTCTCTTGGCGTTTGGCATTCATCTTGTCTTCGTTTTGAACCTCGTGTAACAACAACCCCAGGTGCTACCCCTCCTTAATAAATTCTCTTCAAGTTGAATCCTAGATGGCTCCAATGACAGCTCCTTCAATTCATTAAGTAGGCAAGGAAGATAACCAAGTCTATTATTTGATTCTGTTATTTGAGCTTTCAGTTATCTATTGTTTCTTGCCTTCCTTCTACCCTTCCCCTCTGAGAGGCTCCCAAAAGAATCCCCAGGACTTTGTCATCTCTCAATCCTGATCTTTGAGCCCTACTCTTCATCCACCTCCAGACAACTCCCCCATCCCCCTTTTTGTCCACAAAAGACCCTGTATAGGGCAAGACCATTCACAGTCCATTCTGACCCGTCCCCAGACTCTGTCTCGACATCCTCAGCATCCCGGACCTGTCCACAGTCCAGAACGCATCTCAGACCCGACCACAGGCCATTACCCTGACCAAAACATGCCGGTCACTTCCCCAACCGACGTCGGTAGGATAACCGACGCCGGCAGGCCTCATAACCGACGCCGGCAGAACTTCCGACATCGGCGACTGTCATAAGCCCGACTGCTTCCTTCAGGTAACCATTTGGTGTTTTCTTTCATTTTCAATCTATTCATCATTTCTGTATTCTCGTATCTTATACTTTCTCAGTCTTTTATCTGTCTTGCATCTGTGGGTTGACCTCCCTTTGAGGAAGTTTTTACACTTCCGGGGACAAGCTTTCGCTTGGCAACCCACCGTCTATCTATCTAACATCCCCTTGTCCAAGTTTTCTTTTCTTTTGCAGGTGTCATTCCTCCACAGCCAAAGAGGGGTGCTCACAAGCGTCTGGATCACGGTGCGCAGTCGACATCCAGGTATTCCTAACCTCGTCCATTTTCTCTAGTTTCTTTATTCAACTTTTCGAATGTAGAAAGCGAATTAGCCCAAGAAACAGAGTTATGGGGAAAGAAAGAAGATATAAGCATTGTTAAGGAGTGTGAGGTTGAGATTGAAGTTGATCCTTTGTAATACCCTCCCATCCTTCCTAAAGAAGAGACCCCTTGTATTCCATTTCATCCCTCTTGCATTCATTATCCTCATGATGATGCCTATGAACTTCAAGAAATACTTTTCTGAGAGAATTGAGATAAGAAAATTGAAGAGTTAGAGTCAAGGATGAAGTTACTAAGTCAAGGTGTGATAGAAGGTTTAGACACAAAAAAAGATCATATGCCTAAACACACCCCATCTACCCCTCCTTAATAAAGTTTTCAAGTTGAATTAGATGTTAATGAATTGATTATTAAGTGGAAGGAATATAACCAAGCTATACTAGCCCAAGGTTTGCCTCCCCTTCCTCAAGAGCTCCCAAAAGAATCCCCAATTTTGCATTCTCAATCTAATTTTGAGCCCTATTTTCCACCTCCACCAACTATTTATTCTTGTCCTCATTCCATCACCCTTTACCTTGATGGAATTGTGGTATGGAAACCTAAAGAAGAGCCTTTGGTTGAGGAAACTTCAAAACTCTTGCTTGAAGAAAGTGTAACTCTTTGGCAGCCTCATTGGGTTATGTCATCGGATTTTAAGATACCTATTTGAAGATGGTATACTTGAGACCATAACAAGTGAGGTGCCATGAAGTAGGTCTAGTTCATCAAGTGTTCAATCTAAGGATCAACATGCTTGGCATTATGATTCATATCATGAAGAAAGAGAGGCAAGAAATTTTACTTTTGATCCTAAAAAGGGAGGTATGCTTGATTGTTAATTGTATATAGTTGTTTGCTTCCTATTTTTCCTAAGTGCCTTGGGCACAATTGTGTGTCTTGTTAGCTTGTCTACTTTGTGTTGTGTGTGTCTTTTAATTTGTGTGGTTGAGGTATTCAATTAGTTGTCTTGTCTTGGTCAAACTTGTGGTCAATGGTCAAAGGTATCATTTTTTGCCTTAGACTATAGATGACTCCCTAAGCCCAATGACCTAATAAGGCTACTAGTATAGTTAGCATAGTAGGCATGCTACCCCTATGAGTCACCAATTTATTGACCAAATTTGATTCTTAGGTCAAATTGGGACCCCTGTAGGTAAAAAATTGAGTTATAAGTGTTTCATGGGGTTTAATGTTTGGTCATAAGGTATATCATAGGTCATTTAAGGTTATTTAATGTTATATTATCCTTGGTCATTAATTTTATTAGCAACATGCCCTTTTGAGTCATTTTAGGGGTCAAAATTGAACATTTAATGAGTTGTACAAATTTATTGGGAAGTGTGAAAGTATAAAAATGTGATGTAATGTACCATGTGTCCTTATAGGTCTTAATCAATTGACATAACTAAAAAGTAACAACTTTTTCAGTAGAAAGGGTAGTTTTCTTGAGAAAGGAAGAGATTTTGGCACTTATATAGATCATTGGGAAGTGTGCCACATGGTAAAAGCTCATGGAATGTACCTTAATATTAATCACACTCATCTCAGTTCTTGACACACTTTGAAAGTGTCAAAAATGGTCTAAAATGATTCTGCTCCATCTTTGCTTCCTAGGCATACAAAAGTGACCTTTAGATTTTTGCTTAGTACAGATAGCTGAAGGGGTTTCAAGTCAAATACTTTTGGGAGGTTGAATTAAAATTAGATACCTTAATTTAAATATAATGATTTTGAATAATGGTGGCATGTTCTTCATGAACCATGCTCATGAAGTTGACTATGTTTTTTTGCCTGATATTCTATGTAGCCTATAAGTTTTGCCTTGGTTTGAGAAATTACGTACAAACTAGCCATTGATATTGGTTTCAGAGCATGTTGATTTCCTTATCTAATTATATCCATGTTTTTTTATTAGTTCAAGGTGTTTTGATATTATAATCATCTCAAGTTGTATGAGGGGACACTTTTTTATGCAATTGGTAGGTTTCCACCATTCCTAAGACTTTCATGCTTTGATGGTGACTTCATGGGGTTATATTAGTTTCAATTACATTATTCCAATGTTATATTTATCACATCCCTTATTTTTTTATCTCATTACATCATTCTTGGAACAAACTTGTAGTCCACTATCATACTCAGTGAACTTCTTGCTCACTACTACTTGTAATTATGGTAAAGTGCATGCATGGGGCTTGTAAAACAAGTTCACAATGGTGTATTGAAGGTTTTGAAGTCTTGTTATATCATTTAAAATCATGAAGTGGTGATTAAATCCTTCATTTGATATAAAATGAGGGAATATAAAGTCATGTACAACTTTTGCATTTAGTTTGCCATTGATATGTGCCTATAGGATTTTTCAAGCATTGAAATGTGATATCAAAACCTTCCTCAATGTTTTTTAGACCATGATATATTGTTTAAGTCCTTGTAAAATCATGGATTTTTTTCATAAGGATAATACATGATATCACTTCCCATCACTTCCTCATACTTGTTGCCTGTACATTATATGTGTGCCTATAAGTGGTGCTTATAGAGTTATGAAAGTCTTAATATGGGGAAGTTAGGTATGATAAAGCTCTCCCTTGAATCCTAGCATGTGGGTGAAAATTAGAAAACCTTGGTTGAGATGTAAAATTAGAAACATGAAAATAGAAATATTCAAAACATGAAATGACAATATTCAAGCCCATTTTCTCTAAAATGTCAAAATAGAGGTCCAAGGGGTTTTTATAGGCCTCTTTCAACATGCTTACAAGGTGTTCCAAGGCATCAAAATAGGTAAAGATAGTAGCCTCTATATAATATATGAAATATTACAAGGATGATGTCAATAATATTTGTGTAAGGTGATGTTTTGAGGGCTCAAAGTTGATTAAAAACATACTAAAAGCCTACATTAACATCTATAGGATCTTACAACTAGCTTTAAGTGACTGACACAGATAGTGACTTAAGTATGGGGTTTTAAGAGTGCTTTAGATATCAAAGTAAATTAAGGAAAAATAAAATACTATATGGTTTTTAATTTTAAATAAAATCATCCACACATCATAAATAAAGCCTAGATCATACACACATACCTGCAAGTGTACCTCCATGACTTAGAACACAATCAAGAATGGAAACCCAGTTTTGAGGAAGATAATGAGAAAAGGGTTGATTATCTTGAGGTTGAAATTGAAGGTATTTAAATTGGATATACAAGATAATGGTAATAGTAATAATAACACCCAATGAATATCTTATTTCACTATTTTTAAGGTCAAGGTATGTGGGACACCTACAGGGTAGTACCTTGAAGAGACAGTCAGAATGACTACCTTAGAACTTGAAGCCTTTGGGAGGTCAAACGACCTAATAAAGAGTTAATTTTTATTATAGATAACCTATGAAATCTATATATTCCCATAAATATTTAAGTTGATTTAAGAAAATAGGGGAAGTACCCCCTATTTTGTCTTAGACAGGGGGTACATCCCCTCATGCACAAACTAGCAGTTTTAGAGAATAAGATATAAATGTGAAGCTATAAGATATAGGTAACTTGAAAGAGGATTTTGAAAGATAAATTACATTCAATAAAACATGGGAGATGAAACATAGAGGAAGGAAACTAAATTGAGAGGTCTAAAGTGCTAAGGTTGCAGTCATACCTAATAGGCATGGTCATGCCTAGAATCCAAATAAGAGGTCACTTTATTTATTAGACCTACGTGGGATTTAAAAATAATTGGAAAATGTTTTAGGGATAATATAAAAGGTGTTAAATAATATTTTTTTAAGGAGAATCCATGTGGATCTAATTTGGGCTTGAAGGATAAATCAAGCCTATTAAGCATGACTAGGCTTAAAGTTTAAATGAGAATATAACTTCCTTTCCAACCTTGATAGAGCACTAAAATGAATTTGAGAATTTTTTTATGGTATTAATAGATTTAATAAAAATATTTAAATTAAAATAAGCCCAAAAAGAAGGTCCAAACACCAAATTTCTTTTATCAAGCTTAAGGACAAGGTTTTGTCATAGAAACTAGATAGATATTCACCTTCACTTTCCACATGAAATGAGCCTTTAAAACTATTAGATAATGTTTTTGGGGTCAATACAGAGGTGAAAAATATCTTGGAAGATAGAGAAAACCAAATAAAGCCATTTTTAGAACTTAAGAAAATTTAGGCATGTAGGAAAGGAGGAAAAGAGCTTGATAGGTCATGTTCAAATGCTCACACCTTTCATGATGATTTGCATGGAGGCTTGAGAGGCTTGGATAAGTTAATAAGGTCATTAAACATAATTTTTGTGGAATTTTTTTTCCATTTGGACATTATATCTTTACGAATGAACCTTAAAAGTTTAAACATGCCTAACCCTTGTAAACCCTCAGTCAAGACTAGTTTGGAGAAATGGAGTTGGATAGCTAACCTAATGGCATAGTTTGACCATTAAACCTATTATAGGTTATATAGGACTAACACAATCTCCTTACCATGCTTTTGAGTTGTATGAAATTATGCAAACAAGGTAAAAAATATGTTTTTCTTGATATTTTTTGTATTATATAGGCTAAAGGAGGAGCCTGAGGATTATATAAAGTTTAGATGGAATATTAGGACTTGTAATAAATACCCATGGTCATTTAATTCAAATTAAAAAGTCTTACGTTTCTAAACAATAGCTCTCATTTTAACTAGTCAAAACTATCATATTGGACAAACTAGTGAGAAGGGTGAAAAACTTCAAATAGAGTGATTTTAAGGTGTGCCTGATGATTATAAGGTCATGGAGGGTCTTGAAACTTTTCATCCACTCCATCCCATGGATTTTAATGAGAAAATAAATTGAATTTTGAGGTCACATGTGTAGGGTACATGAAGGAGGAAGTTTTGGATTGTAAATGATGATAGCTCCTTCTTAGATGATTCTATATGATCAGGCCTACAAAAAATGTATGGAGAGGCATGCCTAAAAAATTTAACCTTATCTCTAATTATTGTACTTGGTCCTAGTTAGTTATGATGGCTAATCATGAAGGTAGTTTTTTTGAGCCAACACAAGGAGTTTTATGCCACTTTTCAAAAGTTTGATGACTTGGATGGACATTTGGACTACCTCATCTTGCATGGTTCATCCCATATCTTCTTTACATGCACACATAACTGATTCTTTTAGATTTAAAATTGTCCTTGTGACCTTTGGACTTCTCTCTCTCTCAAATTCTATAAGAACTAGCCATTTTGGCCAATGTAACTTATGCTTCACCTAAGTATGGCAAAGCCCTGATCATTTGCTTATAATTTGATCAATAAGAATACTTATTTTTACCTATTCATGACTATTCTTATTGTGTTTTACTTGAATGTTGGATCTTTCTTAGTGAAGACTATGTATTCCTTGACATGTTGTCTCATTATTGCATCATATTTATAGTTAGAAATATTCTTCTTATAGGGCATATGAAGTGTTTTAGGAAATGTCAATGATTGAGTGAGTTAGTCTATTCATTAATTCCCTCATATTACTCTTATCTAGTCCTCCTATCTTTGCACATTCATCCATAACCTCACAATGTAACATTGATGTGAGAAGATGAAGATTGGAGAAGTGTATGTTCAATTTATCTTTTGTTCTCATATGTAACATGCTATTAGTTGGAAGTCATAATCTTGTTTGGTGTATCACCTCCCTTAGGTTAGTTTTATTTTGGTTATCTCTCTTCCTTTTCACTCCCCAAGATTAAGTGTAGTTGTGATCCAAAGTGGTACATCAAAGGAGTTATCCCTATCTAAAGATTCACCTCATCCTTAGGCTACCCACAAGCCTAGAGGTGTTTCCATTGTGCCACTTGGATGAGGAGAGATTTTCCATATATTTAAAGGGTGAAAATACAAGTGACAAAATGTTTAAAATTTGTCTTTTAGACAAGTTTTTGACATAGTTAGATTTGTGGTAAAAAAATCTAAGTGAGCATTTTAATGTCATTATTTCTCATACATGTGAGGGTATTAGGAGTAGATTGTCACATGGTTAGATTATTTTATGTGAGGAGATCATATGGTTAAAATTTTAGAAAATTCAAGTGAGTGAAGTGAAATATATGACTATGCAAAGTTAGTCTTCCAAGTAGATAAGCAAGGTTCCCATAGTCAAATGTGCACAAGTTAAAGTTCAAACAACATTGATGAAGTGTGTTACTCTAAGAAGTCAAGAAGTAGCAAGATGGTGCCAAGTGTTCAAATGTTCAACATTGTGTAGAGATAAAAATCAAGCTTATTTCAAGGATAAAAAATGAGTGGGTGATCATATAGATAGATATCAATGGTGAGTATTAAATTCAAAAAGTCAAAGTGATAGTTGTTTAGCATTGTTAAAGATCAAGCTACATACAGGAGATTGATAGAGCGAATGAGGTCAAAGTTTATATATTACACAAGATGAGGTCAACATATTCAAAGTTTAATGTTTGAGCATTAGAGCCTTATTTCAATGAATTTTTGCTTATTATTAGAAAGAGAAAAATAAGAAAATAAGTATGGGTATGGTTGAAAAACCTATATGATGATGCATGCATTGAAATCATAAGATTGTGAAGAGATCCTCTTTGGTTTTGGAGGATGACCTATAGATAATAAATCACTAAATAAAACTTATTTGTTAGATAGATAGTTGAGTGGACTACCTAGCAATAGCTAGATCCTAGAAGTGAGAGCTTCCTTAGAGGCTGTCAATCCACACATTTTAAATAATAATAAATCACTAAATAAAACTTATTTGTTAGATAGATAGTTGAGTGGACTACCTAGCAATAGCTAGATCCTAGAAGTGAGAGCTTCCTTAGAGGCTGTCAATCCACACATTTTAAATAATTAAGTTTAAAAAATAGAAAGGAAAGTTCTTGCATCAATAAATCAAAAGGTACTAAAATTGAACACAATAATGCTTTCTAAAGAACATGTTATAAATGATTAAAATAGTGATTAAGTTTATTAATACTAGTGTCAAAGGGTTGGGGTCTACTTAATAAAATTAGAAAGGGGTTTGTAAATAGACAGGAACATAGAAAATCAAGTTGGTTGGAGGTAGGTAGGTGAAATTAGCTTGTTGGTTTTCACTACCATAGTAACCATTAATGGTTGGGTTGATCATTGATAGTTAAGGTGATCATCAATGATAAAGGTGATCATTGATGGTTAGATAGATTGTCAGTGGTTGAGTCAGCTATCAATGGTTAATGTGTAAGGATCTAGATTGGTGAAAGGGTTGATTGATGAAATCCAAAAGATGGATTTTGAGAGATGGGTAAGGTCTAGATTAATTAAAAAATAGAAATAAAGTAAATCAATACTAAAAAATAAGTACTTGTCTTACCAAAAGTTGATTAGATGGATGATTGAGGTAGTTGATTTTTTGGTGAAATCTAGCTTGATTTTGATAGAGTAACAACACCTAAGAACTTGGTGGAGAGGAAATAAAAAATTGACTCTCTGATGTGATAGCTATATTACTAATTACTAATAATTATTGACCAAAAAAAAAGAAACTCTTGGATGCACAAAGCTCTTGATAACAATTGAAGATGGATTTCACCTTTAGGATCCTCTCTTATTATAGGCACAAGAAAGAGGTGGGAGTGAAGGTTCAAATAGGTTATCTAATTATAAATCATCCATGCAATTACTCACAATAGTATCTCGACAACTTATATTTAGAAAAGCAAGGTATGTAGTGTGCATGCTCTTGGTTAAAGAGGTGGACCCTAACTGTCGATGGTTAGGGTAGCTATCATTAGTTAATCTAATTGTTGATAGTTGAGGGTAAAAGGTAAAAAGGGGTAAAAGGTTAGGTTAAGTCATTTTAGCCAAACTAGCTATGAGTAAGCTTAGTTAAGGGGTATTTCAACACCCAAAGTCATAGTGTATGGATTTCCAGTGTCTATATTTTTTCAATTTTTTATGTAGCTTAGAATCAACCAACTAAAAAACATAAATTGATATTGTCCAAAGGTCTGTTGATTACCCCAAGTATGGGAGGATGTGTTCCCCCTTAAACTAAGAGGTGACGAGGTAAAGCAGAATTGAGTATAGGTTTGACATGGTAGATGAAGGTGAGGATGAAGGTGGATGTCATGATGGTAGATGAGAGGTTGGGCTATAAAGCATAAATAAGTGGACAAAGTGTGATAAAAGGTGTGATAATCAAGATCAAAAAAAGATAAGGTTGCCATGGTTGATAAAAATAAAGGCTGATTCTAAGGGATAAGTGACCATTATATTACATGACCATATTTAGGTGTGGCAGTTGGGTACACCTATTAGTCTCCTAGATAAGGTCAATGTTTCCATTGGAATCAAATGTAGGAAGTGTTCCCATTAAAAAACATAAATGGGTCAAGTTTCATGGGTATCCAAGGTAGGAAGTGCTCCCAAAAAGACTCAAGAAGGTCAAGTAAGCATGAGGTGGCATAAATTCAAAAGGTGGTCAACATGGAAATGTTGTCACTCTAGTCAAAAGGACCAAGAAAAAAGACATCTCAAAATGTGTGATAGTAGGGATAAATTGGACCAAAAATGAGGTGATGAGGTGCTTAAGGTGGGTGAAAAATGTAGTCTCTATGGGTGGGTGAAACTAGGTTGGTGTTGCTAAAATAAGGTTTACTAGAAGATGGCTTATGGAAGGTAAAAGCCAAAGAAAGGTGGGGTAACATAACTATCGATGGTCAGGTACCCCAAGGGTTACCATCGATGGTCACCCTAATCATCGATGGTTAGGGTAGAACCTTAAAAACCTAAAAAGAAAAAGTAAAATTGAAAGTCATTTTTTCTCATTTTAAATTTTGTTGGTGTTGAATTGGAGCATTAAGTGAATTTGTCAGTTGTGTCAAAGGCATTTTCTAAGGGTGATTTTTAAGGGGGAGATTGACTACTGAGGTGGAGATTTGACCTATGTATATTATATGAATTTTATAGTTTAGTTAGATTATATGAATTTGCTTTGGGTTGGGGGGTTAGGGTAGGTTAAATGGGTGGTTCTTATCAGGTATGCCCTAGGTATGATTTTTGGTGGGTTTAGTTAAAATTAGGGGTAAAAAGAGGAATTTACATAATGGGTTATTAGCTTGGAGTGGTTAAGGGAATGGGATAGTGAATTAGGTTAGTTTAGCTAGTGTTTAGGTAGATTTTAGGGTGATTAGGGTTTAGGCATTTTAGCCATGGAACACCCACAGTGACCATCAATGGTTAGGTCTAATTATCAATGGTTGACACCCTAGAAAATATGGGTGCTTGAGAATCAATGGTTTCCATAACCATTAGTTTTTGAATAAGATAGGGAAGAATTTTTATAAGTGATTTAAAAAGTTAAGGTAAGTGAGAATCTTGGGTGTTAGGCATATGTATGGGATTAAGTCATGATTTTGACGTGGTGTAGGATAGGTATAAGATATAAATGCATGATCATATGTCATGTATCTTCTTAGAGATTTAGAAAGGGATGACCATAGTAGACTTGGCCCACATGGATGAGGTGGGGTTAGGAGTGATGATGAACTATTAGCATATGCATCAAAATGCATTCATAATCGTAGTACTCATTAAGAGATGGGATCTTACTATGAACACCTTCTTACTACCAATTGAGGAGATGACTACTCTACTTGAGGATGTAAACAAGATCACTTGAATTCCACTCTATGATGATCTAATATACCACATAGAGTGAGAGGAGTGGGATTATCACATTGAGCTATTGTATGGAGATGAGATTGATCAGGTTAGATGGCATGCTAGGGGATTCAAGTATATAGCATTATATCAGAGGGATCTAGCTGAGAGGAGACTCATGACCATACTCATGATTGTAGTGATATGTTTTGGGCTTCTCAACTTGAGTAGTGGGATATTTCTTTATTTACTACTAGGGGTTCTAGTTGAGATATTACTATGGTAGACTAGATTTGATTGGGTGCCTATTTTACTTGTACATACACACACACACACACACACACACACACACACACACACACACACACACACACATACACACACACACACACACACACACACACACACACACACACACACACACACACAGAGATAGAGAGAGAGATGTGGGTGTTTAGGTCCCACAAGAGATATGGCATCAGTGTTATCTTGGTTATGCCTTATTGGGCCTATGAAAACATTAAAGTGTTGAGGCCAATCAGATTGCCATGGGTAGGGTTTACATAGATTAACTTCCCCATTATTTTCATGTGATGGAGGGGTTATTTTGTTGCATTAGGTGTAGGGGTTGGTGCACATAACATGGATTGGTTCAAGGGTGTAATGAGTGCACTAGTGGTCAAAGATATCACATGGAGGCCATACATCCAGTTAACAATATGGCTAGGTATAGGAGGTAGACACTCTCCCTCTAAAGCTATAGATGGATACTCAATAGGCAAGATGGAGAGGTGGAGTTGATTATATTTGATAGGGTATGTTGATAGTTTAGCCTGGTAAAAAGTATCTTAGGCCCATTCCTTAGGTATAAGAGAGAGGATTTCAATATTTTGCTACCAAAGCCACATCCTATGCCTACTTTGATAGAGTTTGAGGAGCTACTCACTAGGGCACATATAGATGATGTTGGGTTTATATATGGGTACATGGCATGGTACCAACCCATATATGTAGCTATAGATATTGATGGAGATGATGGAGGTATGAGGTTGATGGTCATGGATCTATCTAGTCATGATGATAGGTGTAGGTACGATAGGGATAGGTGGCCATGCTATAAGACCACATTATCACACTACAGGATCAAGTTTTGACCTTACAAGGTCAAATTTCTACTATCATAGGTGAGAGGGATCATGATAGGACCTATTTAGGCTTGGTGACCCAATAGATGGACTCTATAAGGTAGAGAGGAGGAGGAGTAGCAATAGGATAGGAAATCCCACTTAGCTTTACCCATACAACATGATACTTAGCTGTGGTGGAGGATCTATGGTACTATGAGGTTATTGTTTTAGCATAGTATCCAAATGAGCTCTGATGGGGAAAGTATAGGGACAACTCAATGTTGGGGTAGTGTTAGTAACCCTAGGGTAGTGGGAAACATCTATATCTGGGTAGATAGGGATAGTTAGGAGATCAACAAGCACAACAAGAGGGTAGGTAAAAATATCTAGTAGTGCTCCAATAGGTAGTGGTGCCCCTGGGGCATATATATAGCTAGAGTATGACATTTTGTATATTATTTTTATTTTAGCCTATGAGCCAATGTGGTGAGATGTACATTTTTTAGAAAGAGATATGTCTACTTACTTTGTACACATTATTTTATGGTTATTTAACTTAAGAGTTTACATATGTGATCATTTATTTGTGATCAAATTCATTGTTTATGGCTTATGGTTTGATGTTGATGTTTAATACTTATGATGTGATGTTTACATGTGATCATGGATTATGTGTATGTTATGGATGATAGACATTAATATAGGCTTAGATAGTTATGAAATGGTTGTGTTTAGGACATGTTAAATCTTAATGTGTATATATTACATTTGTAAACTTTTAAACATATGGTGTAAAATGGTTGATTTCTTAAATGCTTATGGATGTTATGGTGTCATGGTTATGCTTATGTTATGGTGATGATTATGGTTAATGATTATACTTGGTTATTAGTTTAGAGGATGAAAAACATGATTTATTTTAAGTAACAACACTAGATGAGAGACTAAAGAATATAATTCAAGACATAATCATCATCACAAAAATATCAACTAGTCATGATAGGGTAAAAAGAGGGCACAATGATTCTTTGTTGACCAAGACTAAAATAAAATTGAATTTAGACTATCTTAATGAACACAAGCCTTTCAAATGCTTTGCAATAACATTCATTATTTGGTTAAAATGTGTCCTAAACACATAATGTCAATTAAGCTCAAGAATACCTTGCATATAGTGTGAAGGGGAAATGGGTAGAAATGAAAACCTATTATGAGACTATCATGCCTCTTATGTACGTGTCCAAAGAACCAATATAAACAAGCCTATGATAAAATTGTGTAGACTTATCGATGTAGAAAGTCTACTTCTGAAAGCTAATTGTAGATTCTACCTTAGTGTGTTACTTAAGAGTTGATTATGGCCTTCAAAATTAGTTTACTTTTGCCATGATTTTGATAATGGGTATTTTGTTGATTGTTGTATATGGGAAGCTGATTGATGTGGGAATCTTCCAAAAAATTGCTATGCTTTTGAAAAATTCTTACTTAGCCATCATTTGAGGGAGTGGTCTAAGTTTATTATCTTTTTTTAATGCTTTTTAATAGTTATCCTTCAAGGGATCAGTCTACCTTAAATTTTATCAACTTCATATAAATCTTTGACAACTGTCCTTTAAGGGAGTAGCTTGTGAATGCTAAGAATGACGCATGATTTCTAGTGATAGAAATTTTTTTATTTTTATTTGATTTTGCTTGACATAGACTTACTTAGGCTAGCTTGATGGTTCACCTTTATGAAGGAAAAACTAAAATCACAAGAAGGTTGATTAGGTGTGAAGATTTTTAGGTGACAATGACCATGTGATTCCATCATGTGAAGGTGTGGAAAGTACCATGAGAACCATGCCATGGGTAGAGCCATGATGCCCATTGTTTAAGATAAGGATATGCTAGTGATATCTAATCACATGATTTATTTTTAATAAATTTCACCTAAAATATGGAGATGTAATGTGGGTGGATAGCAAAGAATGAGATTAAGTTAGACAAAAGGTGAATGTGATCCTTCTCAAGGAAAGAATGGATGCAGATGTGAAGTATTGAGGGGCTTAGGTTCTGGGTGGCCTTCAAAAGAAGATAATTAGTAAGCTCTTAATCCATACTTATTCCTTAATATATAAGGTCTAATCCAATTGAAACCAAAATTTCCCTGCTTACTTTTTTCTATATTAGTGACATGTTGATTTTCCTTTAGGACAAGGTCTCTGATATTAAATTCTTGAATATTAAGGTGCTTGTTATAGGTATGCTTAATACATTATTGATAAAAATGGAGATGGGTAAGGGATACTAGATGATGCTCATCAAGTATCTTGAGCTAGGATAAATGATACTGATAATTATCATCCTCTAAAATAAGATCTTGTAAAGATATACAAAGAGAGGGGATATAGACTTCAAGAGGCAAGACATCCTCTACTCTAAACATGAGTTAAAAGGGTGGAGAACCTATATGGGTTCTAATTCTAGTATGATATGCCCATAAAGTGAAGGGGATATGAAAATGCCAATCTTGACTAGATGCATTGACCATTTTAGTTAGCATGCTATTAAGATTTTTGTTAGAGGCCTCAACTTGTCCATTTGCTAAAGGGTGATAGGGTGAATAAAAGCTTAAATTAATTTTGATGCATCACATAGATCCTAGACATGCTTGTTTTTAGAGGATTAACCATTGTAGATGATAATATTATGAAGGACATCAAATCAATAGATGATATGATGGTTAATAAAGTCAAAAATCTTTTCTACTTTGGTTGAGACTAGAGTAATAGCCTCTACCCACTTGGTTAAATACTCGATCACAGTGATGATAGAGTGGTATCACATGAGGAATGGGGGTTAATTTTGCCAATGAGATATAAACCCCATTATGATAAGGGCCAAAAATCAATAGAAACATGAAGGCTATGGCTAGGTACATGATGTAAATTAACATTTTTTTAACACTTAACATACTTTTTCACATAATCACAATAGTCTTGGTTAAGGGTAGGCTAGTAATAGCCAAGATGAAAGATTCACTTGGCTACAATGAGGCCACTAAAGTGGCCAACATAGATGTCATCATGTGTTTCCTTAATAGCATGAGAGGCTTCTTGACTGCTTGGCAATGGAAGAGGAGGCCATCAAAGCCATGCTTATATAGGATTCCCCCCCATAATGGTATAGTGAGAGGTACTCTAGATAAATGCTCTTTGAGCATTATTAGTGAGGTCATAAGGAACTATGAAAGGTTAAGATAGTCAAAGGTTTGCTAATACCAAAGGTTGGGTTGGATCTCTTTGACATTAAAAATGGTGGGAGAATTTGGTTTAATGTAGGATGGTTGGTAAGACTATGGGTAAAGATAGACAACTTAGAGTTCGAGGGTGAAGATAGGATCTAAGAGGCAAGGGAAGCCATGGTGTCAACAAACTTATTGGTAGATTATGGGGTTAAATAGATGAAATAGTGTTCAAATAATGTTAGGAGTTTATCATCTAGTTATTTATACTATTGTAGGATGTCATTCTTACACTGATAAGTGTTGTTGATTTGATTGACCACAAGTTGGGAGTCACCAAAGATGTTGATTATTTTGAATCTCAGGGCTAAGGTAGTTTGAAGGCCTATCACTAAAGATTCATGCTCATCCATGTTGTTGGTACATTAAAAATAAATCTTGAAAGACAAAGGTAGAGGCTAACCATCAAATGAGATAAGGATGATATTGGCTCCCCCACCACATTGATATTTTGATCCATCAAAGAACATGGCGACTTAATAAGTTAAATCTAATTAAGAGAGGGTCATGATGGACTCATCTGATAACTCAAGAAGAGGATTTTGGTTGTATGATAAAGTTGCTTTATCCAATTGGTCAGCAATGACTTACCCTTTAATTAACTTTTGTTGAAGGAACTCAAGGTCAAAATCTACTAGGAGCATGAGCCACTTGGCCATATGCAAGTTTTGGTATGGCTTGGAGTGCATGTACTTGAGTAGGTTTGAGTTGGTTATGACATAGGTTTTATGGTTAAGAAGGTAGTCGAAAAGTTTGATAGCCATGAATACTAAAAATAAACAATGTTTCTTAGTATGGGTGTATCAAGTTTCATACTCTACAAGCATGCAACTAATGTAGTTTATGGCTTGCTCTCTATGTTGTTCATCTTGGTGAGCCAACATTGTCCCTAGAGAATGGTCGGTGATAGAGATATATAGGTAGAAATGTTGGTCATCTTTGGGAGCAGTGAGGGAAGGTGGAGAAAAAAGGTACTTTTTGAGAGAATTAAAAGCCTTTTGATAGTCATTATTTTTCTTGAAAGACACATCCTTCTTTAGAAGGTGGTGAAAGGGTTGGCATTGATGGAAAGTTGGGACATAAAATGATGAATGGATTGTATCTTTCCCTAAAAGATATGAATTTTCTTAAGGTTTACGGGAGGAAGCATATTGAGGATGGCTTTGATCTTGGTGGGATCAAATTTAATTTCATGAAGGGAGACAATGAAGCCAAAAAGCTTTCCTAATAATACCCTAAAAATACACTTCTTGGGGTTTAGGTAGACATGATAATAGATAAGGCACTCAAAGATGATCTTAAGAATAGACAAGTGATATTTTTAGAGTTTGGAGTTTCCAAGAAGGTCATCCACTTAGTCCTTGACAATCTTATGAATAAGGTCATGGAAGATATAGGTCATATCACATTGGTAGGTTGCACCAGCATTTTTTAACCAAAAAGGTATGACTCTATAGTATAAGGTTCCCCAAGGGGTGGTAAAGGTAGTTTTATACTAATATTTGGGTAAAATTAAGATTGCATTGTAACTTTATAACCCATCTATGAGAGATAACATCTCATGGCCAGCTGTAAGGTCAATAAGCTAGTCGATGCTTAGTAGAGGGAAGTCATCTTTGGAGCAAGCAAGGTTGAGGTCACAAAAGTCCACATAAATGCATAGTCTCCCTATAGATTTGGTGATAGAAATGACATTTAATACACATTAGGGGTAGTCAATGGGTTGAATGAAATTGATATATAAAATATACTAAGGCTCTTCTTTGACAAGAAGGGCTATTCAAGGATGCATGCATTAGAGTTTTTTTCTTGATAATTTCAGCATCATGATGCGTGATTATGTTATAGGTAGCAATGGTGGGGTTATTTCCAAGCATATCATTGTAATACTAAGTAAAGGCTATGTTACAATCTTGGAGGAAAGAGGGGAAGTCTTGAAGTTCCTTAGTAGTTAACAATTAGCCGATTTTGATAATTAAGATTTGATTGTAACCTGAGAACCCATCCATGAGAGATAACATCTCATGGTTGATTGTAAGATATATAATATAGTGGATGCTTGATATACAGAAGTTATATTTTGGGTATGTAAGGTTGAGTTCATAAAAGAACACATAAATATGTAGTCCCCTTATGGCTTTGGTGATAGGTACAACATTTAAGACCCATTGGGGGTAGTTGATGGGCTGAATAAAATTGATAGATAGAAGATGTTTAAGCTCTTCTTTAATGAGAAGGGATATGTAGGGATGTATGCATCAAAGCTTTTGATTGACTGGTTTGGCATCATGGTGAGTGACTATGCTATGGTTAGCAATGGTGTGGTCAATTTTAGGCATATCACTAAAAGACCAAGTAAAGGCTATCCTACAGTCTTGGAAGAAAGAGGAGAAGTCCCAAAGTTCCTTGGCAGTCAATGATTGACCAATTTTGACAATGTGGGGATTATCCAAAGTACCCATGTTGATATTTATGGTGGATTCATTCAACATGGTCAAAGTCTCAAGAAGAAGGTATTTATGGATTGAATAATTTAGGGTACCAAGGTAGGTGAGAATAGAATCATCATCCTAGAATTGAATAGTGTTAATGATAAAAGAGTCTTCTCATATCATTTTAAGGTGGGTCAAAGGGATGGTTATAGTCACCCCTCCTTCTAATAAGTCAGGGGTCTAAGGCTAATCATGTTGATGAAAAAAGAATTTAGGTGGGATGATGTCATCATCCTCACATGCAAGTAGAGGTGAGGTCAGTGACGAGGATATATCTTCATCAACAATGGTAATGGTAGGTTGTTTAGATTTATTTTTATTGGGTAATATGAAACTAAGTTCATACTTCTCATGTGGCTTCTTGGTTTTGATAGTGACCAATTTGTGTGGGCCATGCTCATATCACCCAAGATTGAAGCCTTTCCAAGCACATCGATGAAATTATGTCTTGGAAAAGTTTGGTTTATATAGGTAAGAGAAATTGATAGTAAATGTTCAAGGTGGAAGAGAGGTGGTAAAAGCGCCAAGGGATTTTTTGAGTCCCCCATAGACAAAACAAGTCTGATTGTGAGGAGGTCTAAAAGGAATGATAGTTTCAACATTGAGGTCATATCTTGGTTGGTTGGTAAGTTGTCCATACTCATGGGGAATAGGGAAAGCATCAAGTGCTAAAAGGTGATACTCCAATAGTGAAAGGTGATAGAACATAGATTCCAAAGGGTCTATGATAGGTATTTAGTGTAAAGGTATAAATAAACTAGTTAATGCCTCATCATTAAGAGGTATGATATTTGTTTTGGTGGTTGAAGGTTGGGTTTTAACTACTGGGGGTTTTAGCTAAGGGGTATGAGGACATCATTGGGGAGATAGGTCATGTTGCCTATTAAAAAAGGACTTGGGTTAGCTTAGATGGTGATGACCTAGCCTTCATACTCTAACTTAATATAGTGGTGGAGGTTAGAGGGAATGCAACCCGTAGAGAAAATCTAAGGTCATCCCAATAAGATGTATTGGAATTCACCTTTTATAACATAAACAAGTTTAGGGAGCATGTGGGGTCCTCAATGGATATGGAGGATGACAGTTCTCAAGGTAGTGTCCATGGTATCATTGAAGGAATGAAAGATGGTCAAAGATTTAGACATGAAATTATCTAGTAAGTTGAGTCGGTTATAGGTGTGAGAGGAGATGATGTTAATGCTAGCTCCCCCATCAATCATGACCCATTTGATGTGGGTTTAGTTGATTTAGGTAGTAATAAAGAGAGGGGGATTTAGCTCTCTAGGATGGATAGAAGGTATTTCTAAATCCTTGAAGGTAAAAATTTTAGAAATTTGAAGGGTGCCAACAAAGGTTGCTATAGGTTGGAGGTCCTTGGGCTGGACCTAAATAGATTGTAAAGCCTCTATTAATGCTTGGTGGTGATGAAGAGAAGTATATATTAACTCATACAAGCTCATCTTCTTCAGGGTTCAATGAATTTATTTGAGGATAACTCTCTTGATGGATTCTAAGGGGTTAGATTGGGAGGCACTTAAGATAGACACCTTGTATTTGGTCAAAGATGGATATGGTTGGGTGTAGGTTAGTTAGGATTTTGATGAAGGGTAAGTCCAAGGAATAGACAACTTAACCTTCCCCTTATATTTCTGCTATGCTCTTGTGACCACATTGAGAGCATGGATATAAGGAGAGGTTGAGTTGGAGGTTTGGTCAGATTCATCTTCACTCTTAGGTGAGAGTGGAGTAGTTGAGTATTGGGTAGGTATGGTTATTGGTAAGACTAGTATGGGGCTCATAGGGGGTTTGTCTATTAACAGATCATCCTCATCGTAAAGCTAGTGGATGATGGTTTGAAGAGATTTGTAGTTCTCTATATTATGGTCAAGTATCCTATTATAAGAACACATGTGGTGTTCATTATAAAAAAAGGGTTTGGGAGAAATAAGGTCAAAGCATCTAATGGGAGGTAAGGCTAAACAAAAATTATTCAATAACCTATGGAGAGTGGTCGAGTAAGACTCAAATAAAAGTGGTAAAGTTTAGAGATTTTTTTTTTGATGGTTGAGGTAGGAGGTTTCTTAGAACTAGGTTTGGTGGTAGGTGTTCTAGGTAGGATTATATTCTTGGTTGATGTCTTTAGTTTAGGCAAGGAGGTTGGTGAGCTAGGGGTAGAAGATCATAAGGTAGGTAGCTTAGGTATTGTTGTCATGGTGAAAAGAGGTGTATCAAAAAGAAACTATAAAGGTGTAACTAGAAGAAGTAGTGAGGTTTTGGTAGAGATGATTGGATTCCTATTCAAGGTAGAGGGATGAGGACTTAGAATGTAGAGCAAGGTTGAGGGAGGTAAAATCTAGGACTTATAGATTTTGTGTGGTTTCACCTCTTTGGTTGTTTTGGTATGGTATTTGGTGGTTGAGTTTGAAGAGGTTAGGTCTACCTTCATCAAAGGGTAACCAATATTTGGTGTAGGGAGGATAACAATGTTTTTGATTGGTTTGTTTGGTTTGGTTTGAGAAGGAGACTCAATTTCTTAGGGTCTAGGTGTTTCAGATGGTTGAGGGATTATTAGATTAGTAAAAGTAGTCAATAATGTAAAAGCTCAGATAATGGAAGTGATGGGTTGGTATACTAAATGTATGGTTATAGGTTCTTTCTTCTTGATATATGGTAGCCTTAATTGCTTCTTGAAGGTGGTCTGATCTATGTCAGGGTTGGAGATAAATTTCAATTTATGTACTAGCCTAGAGAATGGTTTGTAGGTTGGTTTGATTCCCTAAATAGTAGACCTAAAATATAGGCCCCTAGGTGGAGACATGGTGATGGTAACCTTGTCTTCTTCCTCAACCAAAGGATGCAAGCCTTGGATGGGTGACTCCTATATGGGAAGATTAGACATAGGGATTTTCTCCATGAGAATGGTTTTTAAAGGGGGAGTGGTTTGCTCAGTATTCAAAGGTGAGGGTGAGGTGGTGATGGTTGGTTATTCTGTTATACCAATTAAAATGGTGGTTAAGGACTCCACCACCTTAATAAGTAGAGGGGAAGAAGATGGTGTTTCTTTGATTTAGGTTTTTAAAATAAGAGTAGGTAATCCCTCTACCTTAATAAGCAGAGAGGGTTAGGGATAAATAGGTTGGTCAAGAGGCTCTTTAACAATAATTGTGTCAAGAACCATGTTAACTATATGGGTATCATGAGAACATTTGATGTTATTACTCTCATTCTTGGTAGGAGCATGGTTTGAGAAAGGTTACCTAAATATATCAAGGGCTTGATTTTATGGTGAATTAGGGTTGTCCAATGTAAGCTCCCCCTTGTTAATAAGGTATTAGACAAGGCTCTTGAAAGTGTTTCACCTACTAACATCATGCCCTATCACTCGAAAGGAACACAAATCATTCTCATTTTACCAACTAGGTGTAGGGATAGAAGAGTTAAATCATTAGAGTAGCTTAATAGGAGGAAGTTGAATGGAGTATTGGATTTCAATAACTTCTCCAAGATGGATGCATAAGATTCTCTAAGTGGAGTGAATTTATATTGGTTATTCTAGGTTTATCTCTGCATGTTTTTATTTGAAGAACTAGAGGAAGTAGATTGGTTGATGAAAGGTGGAAGAACAGCTTTTAGGACAATTGTGTTCATGGTTCCCTTGATTTTGGTGTTGGTATTGGACTAGCTACTTAACTTGGAGGAAGAAACCTCATTGGTTTTATAGTTCTTGTTCTTGTTCTTGAGCTTTATCTTTCATTTTTAAATGTCTCAATTTTATAACTTACACATCATGGTAAAATCTTCATCAAAGTTTCAAAAATTTTAGACACACAGTGTAGAGGAGATATGCTTGGCACATGCCCGAGAAAAGAGCTCTATGAGTTTGGATTAAGGAAAGGAAAAGGAAAGTTGGTTAATTAGGCTCCTCAAATGAGCCACAAAATAAGAAATGGATTCATCCTCAAACTATTCAGATAGATTAGAGGTTGATGATAGAAAATTTCTTGGAGATATTGATTGAGAAGTAGTCTAAGAAGGTTTGATCCAATTGGGTGAAAGAGAAAAGGGAGTGCTTAGATATAACACTATACCAATCTAATGTCAAGATGAATAGGGACATGGGGAAGGTGTAGATAAAAAGGGAATAAATATAGGTGATGAGATAGAAAACATGCCTAAATTGTCTAAGGTGTTATTAGGGATCCTCCTTACTTTGTAATTTAGAGAACTTGGGAAATTCTCATTGGAGAGGATGTGGCCTAATAGGTATGGATGGATGGATGGGTTCATTCCACATTTGGTCATATGACAAGATGTTGTGAACACCTAAAATGGATGACTGTAAGGTGGTCATATTATGCATAAGCATCTTCATTAGGTTTGTTTAGGTTTTTACACCCAAAAGTTTATAAGATGCATACTGCTATGGTTGGGAGACATGCTGATAGTGGCTAGATGGCTGAGAGGATACCACATATGGGTATGTGGATGTCAATGGTTGGGTGGAGGATACATAAGGGTAGGTAGAGGTAGGTTTTTGGGTAGTGGGTACATGCCCTTGTATATTAGGGATGTATCCAAAGGTTAGTCCAAGGGGTGTTGTTGGATAGAAGGGGTAGTTGGGTTGGTGACTGATGGAAGGGTGGTGACCCTTGCATTAATCAATGAAAAAATATAGGGTATGTACACCATAAGGATTTGAATTATAGTAGTGTTTTATGGTTTGGAGGTAGTTAAAATAAGGTTGTTAGTGTTAGAGGTAGGCACTCCTATTACAAAGGAGTGGTTAGTAGGAGTAAAAGGTATAAGGGCAGTGGTAGTTTGAGTTGGTTGGTTTTCAATGGTAGTCTCAAAAGGGTTGTTAGTTAATGAGGAAGCTTGGGTATTTAATGGTTGGGTATTAAAAATGGAAGTGAAGGTGCTCCTTATGAGATAGAGAGGCATGCTATAAGGTGGATCTACAGCTGGGGCCAAAGTTGGAATACGGTAAGACATGGTTGTAACATAATGTTTCAAGGCCACATGATTGTTATCTAGGAAAACAAAAAAATTAACATCTCCTTAAGGAACCTCCCAAGGGAAATTAAGAATTTCTAAGGGGTGAGGAGAGTTTTCTAATTTAAAAATGTAGTCCATGGATGAAGAGGTAGAAGAGGCAGGTTGGTTTGGTGATGGGTTTTGCTCTACAAGGTCTCTAGATTGTTGGTGAGTGAGAACCATATAACATATGAGAGATAAAAAGCACAAATAGCCTCACTACTCAAAAAAAGAGAAGATATGAAAATATCAAAGAAATCAAATCACACTCTAAAACATGTGTTAAGCCCTAAAGTTTTAATTAATCTCACTTTTGGCTTATGCCTTAAGAAAATGTGTGAATGAGATTGGTTTGTATATCAAGTACTAAAAAGGAATTTTAAGGTTGGTTTCAAGTTTTATGTAGGTACTAAAAGAGAATATGTATTGGAATCAATATGTGTCTTAGTTTTGGGTCCTACCCTCTCACTTCATACACCATAGTGATAGGGTGTTGGGTGATAAGGGTGTCGGGTGCTTAGCCAATAAATATTGATATCTAGAGATTATACTTAACCAAAGAGATAAGTTGGTCCTCCCCTTGGTAATGACCTATAATTAGGACTAATATAAAAGGGTAAGGTTATGGCTAGGTGATGAAATCATAGTCAAGCCTTGTCTCAGGTTTGTTTGATGTTTAATTGGTGAAACTAGTTTAGTTTAGTATGTGCAACAAAGACTGAAGTTAAGATAGATTGATTTGAATTTTAAGATAAGATATGTGGACTAAAATTTAAAGAAGCTGATGTATGAACTTGATTTTAAGACAAAAATAAAATTTTGATTTCTTTAATGAGCATAGAATAGAGAGAGAATGCAAGCAAACAAGAACCCAAGTAGAGACACAAGGGTCCTGCCGGTGGTGTAAGAATGTTTCAATGAATTTAAGCTTAGTATTGAAAAGAGGAAAAGAAGAAACTAAGTATGGGTATGGCTGAAAAACTTGTTTGATTATGTGCATGTTTAAATTAGAAGATTGTGAAGAGCTCCACTTTGGTTCGGGAGGATGACCTACAAATAGGAAAGCAATAAAAAAAACTAGTTTTTTAGGTAGATAGTTGAGTAGATTTCCTAAAAATATATAGATCCTAAAAGTGAGAGATTATTTAGGGGATGTAAATCCATACATTTTAAACAATTAAGTTTAAAAAATAAAAAGGAAAGTACTTACTTCAATAGATCAAAAGGTACTGAAATTGAACAAAAGAATGCTTGTTAAGAAATATGCTAGAAATGATTAAAATGATAATTAAGATAATTAATACTAGTGTAAAAGGGTTGGGGTCTACTTTATAAAATTAGAAAGGGGTTTGTGAATAGGCAAGAACATAAAAAACCAATTTTGGTTGGAGTTAGGTAGGTGAAATTAGCTTACTCATTTTCACTACCATAGTGACCATTAGTGGTTGGGTTGACCATCAGCCTGTAAGGTATCCATCGGTAGTCAAGGTGAGTGTCAATGGTTGGATAGACCATCTATATTTGAGTCAAACATTGATGGCTACTATGTAAATATCTGGGTTGGTGAAATGGATGATTGACAAACTCCAAAAGATGTATTTTGAGAGATGGGTAAGGTCTAGATCAATTATGAAATGGAAATAAAGTAAATGAATACTAAGAAACAAATACTTGTCTTACCAGAATTTGATTGGGTGGATGATTGAGTTAGTTGATATATTAGTGAAATATATCTTTATTTTGATAGAGTACAATACCTGAGAAATTGGTGGAGAGGTAGCGTCAAATTGACTCTCTAAAATGATAGTTAGATTTTTGGATTACTGATAATGATTGACCTACAAGAAAGAAAATCCTAGATGTATAAAGATCTTAATAATAATTGTAGATGGATTTCACCTTTAGGATACTCTCTTATTACAGGCACAATAAGGGGTGGGAGTGAAGGTTTAACTGGCTTATCTAATTATAAATCATCTATGCAATGGCTCACAATAGGATTTAGACAACTTATATTTAGAAAATCAAGGTGGGTAGTTTGAATGATCTTGGTTAAAGAGGTAGACCTTGGTCGTCAATGGTTAGGGTGATCATATATAGACAATTTGATTATTGGTGGTTGAGGTTAAAGTTAAAAAAGGGGTAAAAGGTTAAGTTAAGTTAGTTTAGCCAAACCGGTTGTGGGTAAGCTCAATTAAGGGGTATTTTGACACTTAGAGTTGTAGTGTGCACATTTTTGGTGTCTACAAGCCTATACATTAAATTTTAGAGAAGATTAAGGGTTTTTTTTAATATAAATAATAAATACATGATATGAGAGCATGGTGTTCAAGGTTTAGTTGTGACCATTTACATTTGATTATTTGAATTTGCAAAGGAAAACACAGTGCTCTATATTTTGGCCATTTCTTTTGATCTAGATAGAATTTTCTCATAGCATAAAAATAAAAGTGGTATATGACTCCAAATAAAATCTAAAAATATAGATTTAAAATAAAAAAGTGAGTACAATCATAATTAATAAGGTTTAAAATTGACTATGTGTTGGTGCATATTCTGCAAGTGACCCGATAAGAATATTTGAGATTTTTTAGATGTTGTTTTGATTTTTCATGATGAATTGGATATTGGGGAGTGTTTTATACTCTATGAGGATCATATATATTCATTATGAGGTTTTTACTAATCATATATATTATGGACAAAGGTTTATAATTTGACTATGTATTCATTCATGGTGACTGTGTGCACAAAATGTTGTTTGAGCAATTTGTGCTTAAGTAAAAGGGTATTATGTTGGTTTTTGGCACTTAAATGGGACCTGTAAATCATATGGAATGGGTACATGATTTTGATATTCACTATATGTTCTTTTTTTTTTTGATAATGTGCTAAAGGAGTGAATGGGTTCACATGAGACCTACAAGGGCTGCAAGGGCCTAATTGAAAAGAGTAGTTCCTTAAGGGTGAATCATAGATGCTATGGCTGACCTATTGATTTGGGAAATAATTTAGGTGACAATCTAGGTGATGGTTCTAGCCTAATTGATGATAGAACTTTTAAGAGCCATAATGATTTCACCATAACTTTGATTGACTCTCCGTTTGAACCATTAGAGAGCTATGAGTCAAGAGAACATAGTGAGATGGCACAAAGCTTTGATCAGTGGGTTTTAACCCCCCAAAACCTAATATAAGTGCCTCAAATTTCAATTTTAGTAGTGTAGTCTAAAAATAGTACATTTCTAAAAATAGTAATTCCTTGAATTCTGTATTATTGTGAATCATGGAAGTTGAAACAATTAATCTCCCTCGAGATTGGTAACCTTCCACATCCTCCTCCTACCTTAAAAATGTATATAAATGAAGATATAACCTAAAAAATAAATCAGACATCTGTTCCTAGAGATAAGCATATGTTTGTATTTATAATCTTGAATAATAAAACATCTCTTCTCAGAGAAATCATTATTACTGTGTTATTGAAATATCTTTCAATCAAAACTTCTAAGTTTTAAATCACCTATGAAGATTTTTTTTGACCTATATATTCATGTGAGAGATTCATTAAGGGCTAAGGCATGCCTAATGGCTGAAAAATATGGTGATGATCATGATTTATCTATAAATAGTGAAACTAAATGTGTTAATTTCTAGACTTTAGTGTGAGACTTGGGAGAGATTTGAAATAAGATTATATGTGTGAATTATGGAGTGAAGGAGGGGTTGAGTTCCCTATGGATGATTTGAAGAGTTGAATAGATTAAGGACTATTTTTATGACTTGTAGGTCATAATTCTATTAGTAGAATAGTTTTATTATAGATTGAGTATGAGCAAAGGTGAAGAGTGATAATCAGAGGTCCATCATTAGGTGTTGAAGACATAAATTCAAATTTGGATGTGTTCATAGGTATTATTATGGTATCTCAACATATAAGGTGGTTATAGCCTCCTTGTAAGGTGAAACTTGTTAAAATTCTATTTGTTTTTGCAACTCAGCTAGATAGGTATTGTAGCACCTTGTGGGATTGTAGTCTCACTAAATAGGGATTGTAATTTCCTGATATATTGTATCTAGTCTAAATTGGTTCTTTTTATTATAGGACAGTAGTCTAATTGCAAGTTCTAGTGGTTTTTCTCCCCCAAGAAGGTTTCCTACATATGTCATGTGTTATGTGATTGATCTTGCATTGTCTTTCTTGATCATTGATATGAATGATGTGTATGTTTTATGAATGCTTGTGGTAACTATTTAAGTGTTTGTAAAGATTGAAATTGAAGCTACATTATTTGGGCTTACTAATTCATCCCCCCTCTCTATTATTTTACCTCTAACAATCTATCCCACTACTTATGCTAGAAATATCATCCTCACAGGGCATACCAATACCCAACAAAGTATATAGGCTAGAGTAACCCATATATTTGATACTCCTCCTCCATAAGCCTAGGCATCTTGAAGAACATTTATGTATCTTTCAGTATCCTTACTCTTATATATCATAGGAGTATCCTAGCTAATCTCCTATGTCACATGGGAAAACCATCTCAGTCCCTTAGGTACATCCTACATGTAGCCAAACTACCAGAGTACCTAATTAGGGTGGTAATCCTCAATGATGTAGGACTCTTTCTAGATATAAAAGATCTAAAAGTCATGAAAAACTATGGTAATCCTCAATGATGTAGGACTATATCTATTATGTGAGGTAGGGCCTCTAAATGAAAAACTATGGTGTAAGATCATCAAACAGTTGATGATAGAATGGAATATCCCCCAATACCTACACTTACCTAATATTTTTTGAGTCCAATTAAATGCCAACAAATCTTTTGGATATCATATTTTACATGTCTCTACTGGTCCCTTAATCAAAATGTGTTCCCATCCCTAGACCATTATAAGAGTACAACCCTCAATGTTGTATCCACCACGATATGCTATCATATGTAAATATTTATAAGTCTTGTCAGGATCATTGGCCCCCAAGTAAAATGTGTAGAATCATCAAGCATACTCTGCACTACACCTCCAAAGCCCATTTGAAAGTACCAACCACTCTTTTCAAGAAACAAGATGTTGTTGATAATGACTATTGTGATGCTAAGAATTTAACTCAAGAGAGGATGGTTAGTATTGTGTTAGTTTCAAAATAAAAGAAACACACTAACTAGCATAACATCTCTAGGCTTAGAAACTAGGGAGAGTTTATTTAACAAACATGAATAAAACACACAACTAAAATGTAAAATAAATCTTCTTTTACCTTTCTTGGATGCTCTAAAATTCTTGTTGTATTGGTTTTCTTGGCTTGTGCTCATGAAGTCTTCATCAAAAGAGGCTTGGCTATCTCCTCTTCTCCTTGGCACCTTGTGGCTTTGGCTTAGCTTGGCTTGGCTTGGAATCAATTTGGCATGGTAACAATAATTTAAATATATTTTGGAATCATTTGTGAATTATAACTTTGCATTCTCAAGACTTAGAAATGATGTTCATGGCCTCTCTTTATAGATTTTTACAAATGGATAGAATCAACCTAAACCATCCATCTCAAGATTGAGATGTGTGGCTAAAGATTAATATAATTTTACAATTAAAATTGATAAATAGGATCATCAATATTTGGGATAGAGGAGAAATTAAGAGGCATGGATTGAATTTATGAGACATGGGAGGCATGAATCCTGATATTTGTGGCATTTATGGCCTAGGGATGTCTTCCCAAGAAATGAGGTCACTTGATGATGCATATATTCAATATTCATTTCCAAAAATAAGTATTCAACAAGTTTCCATGGAATTATTATTTAAGCTTTAATTTGATTTGATTATCTCTTAAGCATGATTAATCACTTTGTCCATAAATTATTGAAATTGATCAGAATGCCTTATTATTGGTCCAAAATTTGATTGGATTAGAATTGGAAGTTAATGTCATATGCATTAGATCTATTATCCCATTTAGGTTGCTATCAACACAAAGTATTAAAGGCACATGTCTCATGCAAGATATTTGATAGGAAAGAGCAATTTAGAGCACTTAGGTGCAAAATTAACATTTTGACATAAAATGATCTGATCAAAGTTAGCTGGCCCATAAATTGCATTACCTCATTTAGGGATACCCTGGCCAAAATTAGCACTTGAATATGTCAGTTTCACATAATTTAGTGTTTTTAGGCCAAATTGTACATTTTGGGTGAAAATTGGCAAAAAGCCTAATTAGAGGTCATTGATGGCTAGATTTAGGTGTCTACAATTTGGTCCTATTTGGGAAGATGTTGAAAACTATAGGAAAAATAATGTCTTCTCAAATAATGAGAGATGTCCTGTATGCCAAAAATAAAATGATGGTTAAAGAACAAATCTCCAAATGGTTTTGCGAAGCTTATGATGATGCCCCCTCGAGGGAGTGGTCATCACATTTGTTGATGGGTGGTCCCTCAAAAAGAAATAAGAAGAAAGGTGGAATTAACCCATGGTTGAGATTAATCCAAATGATAAAATGCTTTCATGAATTGATTTAAAATAATTACTGATTTACCTAAAGGTGCTTATAATTAGGAATAAAATTCAAAATAATGATTTTTCCATAGGTGGGTATAACCATTAAGAGGACCTAGATTGGCTAAAATATGACTATGCCCCAGTTATGGCTAATTAGTAAGCATAACTCAAGGATATAACCTATAATATATATTAAATATGAGTGGATGCAAAGTGATAAAATAGATGAATAAAATAATAAGATTGATCAATGTGAATGATTTAGTTGTACCTATTAATGAGGAGATGCTCATCTTGATTAGCAATGATACAACTCTAATGGTTAATGGGTTGATTTGATTAAGGGTGGGATGGGAGGATTTGCCAAGGTGCCAAAGAGAAAATTTTGTGGCTCCATTGATTGTAGACCTTCCTGAAGCTAATTTTTTCTATAGCATGTGATGGTAGGCTTCATGATAGAACACCATGAAGACTATCCAAAAATATGCATAAGGACTAACTACTGATCAAATAAACACTTTAAAATAATACACTAATGATAAAAACCATGATGATAATATTTATGTATAAATATGGATAGACTCAAGAATAATGTGCTTGAGGAATAACCCATGAATGCATATAAACTCAGTCAAGGTAACAATGTTGAAAGCAAACAAATAGGGAAGCAAATAAACAAACAAACAAATAGAAAAACAAACAAACAAACAACCTAAAATAAACAAACAAATAGAAAGCCTAAAATAAAAGAAAAAGAAAGCATCCTAACAATGATAATGCCCTAGTAAAGCAGATCAAAGATAACTGACTAAGCTTAGACATGACAAATATTTTTGGATTTTGAAATATTATGAATTTTTTTTTGGCATTTTTAGGTATCTTAACTCGTTAGATAATGACAAGATACCTACTCACAAAATGGTGAGAGTGTTTGGCTTAGGTTGCTTGTAAAATGGCAAAAGTGTATGGAAAGGGGGATTGAGGTGACCTCAACATGAATTGAGCATGACCCACATAGTCCTAAAATGACCTCAGTCATAGAAATTCCAACCACATAAAAGGTAGGGAAAAACCAATTAGGTCCTAATAAGTTCACAAATCTAGCAAATGGCCAGTCAAATGAAAATAGTAATGGCAAGGTGATATGGTAATGCATGATAAATAAGTGTTGCCCCTAGATTTCCCATATGTGATTATAACTAGGATACAATGGCATATGTCAATGATACTAATTTTCCCATAGGTGGTTATAATTAGTAGCAAGATTGGTGAAACACTGATTTGCCCATAGGTGGTTATAATCAAGCTCACATAAACAAACTTGATAAGATGAAAGATATCTTGCCAGATCAGCTATCACACTATTTTCATAGACTTAATTTAAACATGGATTAGATTGATTATTGAAACTTGATCATAATCCTCTCACAAAAGGTGTGAAAGAACCAAATAAACCAAGATTAAAATAGGATTGCATATGGTGACTAAAAATAGGCTTTGGTCTAGATAAGAATGGAATGATAGGATGTATAAAATGGCATTGCTTTAGGATAATGATGGTTTTTGATAGGTTGGATAAAATGGTAAGAGGGTTGCCCCCAAGTGGTAAGGTTAATGGCAAGATATGTGACAATGGCATAAGGATATGTAGCAATGGTCAATGATATGGCAATGAAATGGTATGGTACATGTTGTTGGCCTAGGTGTGGTTTTTGATTTTTTTGTTCCTATTGAGATGGAGATGCATGTCCTAATCAAAAAATGATACAAATATAATACTCGATCATGTTAATTTTTATCCCACACCTTGTCTAAATAACTGCTCTATCAAGAACGACCTATGGATTTGGTTGTCAAGAATGCTTTTGTGATCTTCATTGGTCATTGATTCTCATCCCTTTAAACATAAAGACAAGGTATCTTTGTAGCCTCTACAAAGGAAAGTGTGACCATGGATGGTAAACAAGGAAAAATAATGGATGGTAGGTTTGATTATGAAATGGAATGGTAGATGATAATGGAATGTGGAATGGTTGGGAAACAAATTAATATCAAGACGTTCAGTCACATGTAATGTTGTTAATGCTAGATTCAACATAACTTTGGTTATGGTAGGGCTGAAGACTTATTCTCTCAATAAGACCACCATATTTTTCTATTGTTTGATCTTGAGAGTAGCTACCATCTGATTAGGCTATAGATTGGAATCTATTTTGATTTGATCTTTGATTTTGTCTTCATCAAGTAGTGAAGAACTTTTGTGCTCAGCTATTGGTGCCTCATAGAGGTTTTCACCAATGAAGTTGTTTTGATTATCTCGTAGCACCTTTGATAAGGTTTCACTAAGGAATGTTGGATTTTGACTTTGAATTTTTTCTAACACTTCTAAAATTGTTTCACTAGAAGATGCTGAGTTATGAATTTCATTATCCCCTAGAACCTCCAATAATGTTTCATTAGGAGAGTGTTCTTCTGCTATATAAATGTGGTCTTGGCCTCCTTGTTCTTCTTCAACTGCTATGTCACTGCAGATGCAATTTAATAAAGTGTGATTTTGTTGATCCTAATTAACACTTGTGGGAGATGGAATGTCAATGATATGGCTATTTTGGTTGATGGTAATGGCCTTTGGAATGGTAATGAAATGGAGAGAGGACACACAATCCTCATAGAAGATACTAAGATAACTTATGTCAAAGATAAAGTACTCATCCTCAAAAATGATAGATGGATCACAAATTTATTCAAATTGATCTGTAAGGCATACATAACCAATGCTGATACAAAAATGAACATATTCTTATTTTGAATCTAATTCTAACTCAAGGGACTTTGAATCTGATATTAAGATTGATGTTGATTCAAATTCTAATCATAAATTTGATGTTAGTTCAATAATAAAACCTGACTCTAACTCTAATTCTTCATCTGATGGGTACTCTATTACAATGATGTCTTATTGAATATTTGGTTTTGTATAAGTAACAACATGTGATGGCATAATGGGCTCCACAAAATTGGTTTATCAGAGTGGGACTCCTTTAAGATGGGAAAAAGGTCAAGAGATAACTCTTCAAAGACTGGCTTGTTAATAAGAGGCTCTTGAAAAATAAGCACATGTTCGAGGTAATGATTTGCCCAAAGGTAGTTACAATCATTAAAAAGTGACTCAATAAATACTAGCTTATCAGTGTGAGACTCCTCAACAACTGGGATAGGATCAATAGGTGATTCATCATAGGTTTACTTATCACAAGTGGTTAGTTTTAAAAAAACATCTTGGATTGGTTGGTTGTGTTGGCTTTGGTTTCCAATGAGTTAGAAAATATTAGTTTTGAACACACCTTGGTATTTAAAGGATTGGATTAGTTGAGTTTTGGATGGGATTGGTTCTAGATGAGGAATGGCTTGAGGTTGGATAATGATAAGGCCTTAGGGAGCATGATTGCTCACATAAGTCAAAGGATGAAGTCTTGAAATGGTAATAATAGGGCTTTATGGGGCTTGATTTATCACACAAGCCAAAGGACTAGGTCTTAGAATGATGAAGGGGCATTGTGGAGCTTGATTTCTCACAGAAGCCAAAGGATGAGGTCTTGGTGTAGAAATTGTTTGGTATTGTGGAACCTAATTACTCACACAAACTAAAGGATGAGGTTTGGGTATGGCAATAGTGTGATATTGTGGTCTTGGAATAGAAATGGTATGATGTGGTGGAGCCTAATTACTTACATAAGCCAAAGAATCTAAGTCTTCCTCATAAACCATATCATCCCAGTCATGAGTTGGATCATAAGCTAGTTATTCACTATGTTCCATGTACTAATTATTGTAAAGAGGGTATGGATCCTTATCCCAAAAAACATTATCTATAGTTGCGTCTTCAAATTCATCCTCACAAGCCTTTTCATACCAATCAAGGTCTCGAGTTGGATTGTAAGCTAGTTTGTGACTTTGTTCCCATGAATGATTATTATGAGGTGGATAGAAATCTATCTCACAAACCATATTATCATCATTGAGGTCTTGACTAAATCCATAAAAGTCACTTTGTGCAACCATTATATCATAGTTTGGATTATACATATCTCCACCATATGTGTAGCTATACATATCCTCATAAATGATGAAAGCTCTGAAAACAAAAAGGCTTAGAGTTATACAAACTCCAAAAAAACTATATCCAAAGGACAAATGGTTCAAACTTGGTCTAACTTGGTTGAAGGAGTGGAGTTGTATCTCCTAAATGATTTATGCTAAGACTTGGCATTAAAAACTCTAATCATCAAATGTCTAATGTCAAATGTCATACAGACAAAAGGTTAAGCATTTGAATAAAAAACTATATGTTAAAGGTTTAGGTTAAAGTGTTCCAAACAAGGTCTAAACTAGAAAAGGGAAATTTTGAGTTATTAGGTATTTTATCCAAACGTGAAGTCAAAATCTAAGCTCAAACAAGGTATGTACTAGGACTTTTGGCTAAATGGTGTCAAAATCTAGACTTGAATAAAGGATGATATGATTTGATTTAATCTAACAAGTTTGGAAACAAATTTGACATAGAGTTGGCACATATAATCAAACATAAACATGATTAGTTAGCATAAGGCATGAGCCAAAAGGATTTTTGAGAAAGGTTGTGTTCTTCCAAATAAAGGCACAAATAATGATGAGGATAGGCATTAAACCAAAAAACCATCAATAGTTTTCAAATTTGGGTAATTAATTAACTGAAGTTATGTAACCCAAAAGAGAAAGATCTATGTATTATCCCCATGAATTGAGGCTTAAATAGAAATCAATCAATGTTTAGATCCAAACTTAACAAGGTTAATTGAAAACTATAATTTGACCAAACAAGCTAGACAAGATTGGATAACATGATGGCAAAAGACAAAGGTCTAAATGGTAGACATGACATGGTTTGAAATAAATGGTTTTTGGCACAAGGTGAAACAAGTCTTAAAACAAATTGAGTAGCCTAAAGGTGTAAGCATACTATAATGATGTGATCTATGTTATGTTTCAAAAGACTCAAAGGCAAAATGGTTTTAACATGTTTTGGGAAACATAACACTACCCTCATCAACTCAAATGACACACACACAAATAAGTTTAGCAAAAATTTCAAGTCACAAGTGTGGTGTAAAATGGCTAGCATAACGCCTCTTTAGACAAAAGAGTGACATATAGACTAAACTAATTTTGACATGGATTATGAACAAACAAACAAGTTTTAGTCTTAAAACATACCAAGCAAAAATAACCAAAATACACTAAGTATAATCATCCAAATCCTAGCAAGGGTATGACATTGTGGGGTTGACTAACTATCAAACTTTCAAATGTTTCTAGGGGAATTAATTGCATAATTACTTTCACGTCAAATGATGCAAAATACAAGCATAAAAATTGGGTGACCATGGCACTGGTTACTTGTAAAAATGTCTAGTCCTTTTTACAGCCACTACATCCTATTATTCAATTAGTGTAGTGTGATGTCCAAATGCAGATACATCCCATGTGAAACTCTAAATGAGTAAGTGAAGTCAATGTTGGGAGGTGAAACCCCAAGTCAAAGCTTCCCTAAAGAACTCATTAGAGGCAATGATGTCCCCCTCACAAGCCAAGTTTGTACGAAATAAAAGACTAATAGAAAGACTTTAGGGTCATTTTCAAGGTTACCCAAACTTTGATGAGTTTTTGGGGAGTGCTTTAGATGACATTATTTCTAAGCTTTGGACTAGGATTTTTTCAATAGAAATGGCACTTTTGATTCTAAGGGTTCCCTAAAGGGGACAAATGGAAGAGCATACATGCAAAACCCCTCTCTTTGCTAAACAAAATTATATCAAACAACTATTGAAGATAAAAATGACAAGTGTCATCAATTTTAAGCCCACATGAAATATTTGGTAGTGTTCATTTAACCCCTTGGTCTTAATTTGTAACTTTGAAATTTAACTACAAGATTTAAGCAATAACACCCTAAATGAGTTTCCTTTAAGCACTAAAATAAAAATTTGATTCATTTTAAAACACCCTAAAAGATGTTTAAAAGAATATATGTAAGCATACTTTGTTGATTTTTCAAGTAAAACCTACAAAAAAAATGTTAGCAAGATGTTTAACTTAGAATCACTTTTGAAGATGAAACAACCAACTTATAAAAATGAGCTCTCAGGTTTGTGTAAAAAGAACACAGTGACCGAAGATGGTTATACTAACCAATGAAAGTAACATTTATATAGATCGATGATGGTTTTACTAATCAATGATGGTTATTTAGATCGATGTAATTTTTACTAATGCTAACCAATGATGGTTGAAAATGATCATAAGTGATTTATTCAACTAGTGACATTTACTGTGTAAACCTATGACAAAGAAAAAATGGCAAAATGAAGTTATAAAATCACTTAGAAAGAGTTTTAAGCATCCAAATTAAAATTTTAAAGTTGCCTCATGCTCTCCTTCATATGTGGGATGTGTTGGGTCCCACTGGACATTCCATTATGTGAGCTATGAATTCGACTCAAGAGAGGATGGTTAGTATTGTGTTAGTTTTAAAATTAAAATAAATTGAAAGAAAGAAACACACTAACTAGCATAACATCTCTAGGCATAAACACTAGGGAGAGCTTATTTAACAAACATGAATAAAACACACAACTAAAATGCAAAATAAACCTTCTTTTACCTTTCTTAGATGCTTCAAAATGCTTTTTGTAGTGGCTTACTCGGCTTGTGCTCATGAAGTCTTCATCAAAGGAGGTTTGGCTATCTCCTCTTCTCCTTGGAATATTTTAGATTTGGCTTAGAATAAATTTGGAATGGTAACAGTAATTAAAATAGATTTTGGAATCATTTTCACATTATAACTTTGCATTCTCAACACTTAGAAATGATGTTCATAGCTTCTCTATTTATAGATTTTTGCAAATGGCTAGAATCAACCTAAACCCAACATCTCAAGATTGAGATGTGTGGCTAAAGATTAATACAATTTTTTAATTAAAATTTATAAATAAGATCATCAATATTTGGGATATAGGAGAAATTAAGAGGCATGGAGGGTATTGATGAGGCATGGGAGGCATGAATCTTGATATTTGTGGCATTTATGGCCTAGGGATGTCTTCCCAAGAAATAAGGTCACATGATGATGTAGATATTCGATATTCATTTCCAAAAATAAGAATTCAAATTTTTCCATGGAATTCTTAAATAATCTCTAATTTGGTTTAATTAGCTCTTGAGCATGATTAAGCACTCTGTGCACAAATTACTCAAATTGATTAGAATGCCTTGTTATTGGTCCAAAATTTAATTGGATTGGAATTGGAAATCAACGTTAGATGCATTGGATCCATTATGCCATTTAGGATGCTATCAACACAAAAAATAAAGGCACATGTCTCATGCAAGATATTTGATAGGAAAGAGCAATCTAGAGCACCCAAGTGCAAAATTGGCATTTTGACTCGAAATGATCTGATCAAAGTTAGAGGCCCATAAATTACATTACCCCATTTAATGATACCCTAGCCAAAATCAGCACTTGAATATGTCAATTTCACATCATTTAGCATGTTTTAGTGTTTTTATGCAAAATTGTGCATTTTGGGTGGAAATTGGCCAAAACCCTAATTAGAGGTCATTGGTGGCTAGATTTAGGTGTCTACAACTATGAGAACTATCTCCCTATCAACAAAATATGGTTGTGATAGATCTTGAATAGGTAAATCATCTATTTAAATGTCTATTTATGTCTCTATAAGGTCTATATAAACCTTCCCTTAAAACATAGGGATACCCTAATAGCTAACCAAGTCATTAAGAACCACTTGTTGTTGTGTTAATAATGTCTAAAATAGTTTCCATCTATGTATCAACAACTTGAAGATATTATAGGTATCCTCAATTTTCATGATATCCTCTCTAGTAGGTATAACATTGTAGTTTTGCTATACTAGTGCTTAACTAATGCACTCAAGTATGTCAGATCTACTCAAATGACTAGTATTCATGCAACATTGTGAAGGTCTAAAATCTATAAGAAGGCAATCATATCCTCTATCTAAACTTGAGGGGTCTGTAAATAGTACAAAATCACTCCTAATATTTCAGGATAGCTAATCACTAATGTAAACACAAAAACATTTGCATCAGCCTAACTATATACAACCACGTAAGCCTAAGCATAACTTACTAAGCCTAGTTGACCCTCTTTTAGAGGTTTGACCCTTGTCAGGTCCCAAAGCCAACTATTTTTGGCTTCTAGAGCAAACCCACTATTTTCCTAAGGGTGAAGTCACCATTTAGGTGATATTTCACATTTTTAGCTGATATTGTCATTCTTTTTTTTATGAAAGTGATGAATTTACCTAAAAATGGGGAAAATCACCATTTCATTGATTTTCATCCTATTTTGGTGTTTCTACCATTTCTAGGAATAAAGACTGAATATGAGGCCACCATTTTCTTTGGTGAAGCCATCATTTTCCCTAAAATGCAAATAGCGACTTCCCATTTTTGACCTAAAACTAGTATTAAATGCATGAAAATTGACATTAATGACTAAGTTAGAATTATTCTTTGGTGGTAATTGTGGGGTAGCCACATGTGCTCTCTCCCCCACTCTAAAATGTGATGTTGAGCTCTTTCATGAACCATTTTTCTTAGCTCAATGTGTAGAGAACCTGAGATCAAAAATTTCAATTGGCTAAGGTGAAAATGAATTAATTTTCACCCTAGGGGAGAATATATATCCATTTTTAAAAAATTTACCCCTAGGGCCTATAGTTTATTTTGTGTCCTCTAATAAGTGTATTTTTCACATCCATGGTCCATTTTGTGCATAGTTTGATACAATGTGCCTTATTTTTTTACTATATTTTAACCAAACCATCTTTCTGGGCCTCTCTTGAGACCCATTTAGCAACATTATTCTTCTACCTATACTCTATTTTTGTTCAAATGTGCATCTTTGAACTCACATTTAGGCTAAAAACATGTTATTACACTTTACCAGCTCATTATAAATCTATTTTTACAGTTTTTTTGCATACACTAGCCTTGTCAATATACCCTAGTGTAGAAAATTCTTTTTTTTTAATAAATGATATATCTTACCTTTTTGGGGAAAAGCTTGTTTTAAATCATGTGATTTAAAATTTCAAATGATTATAGCTACCTTTAGTCAAATCACTCTTTTTCAACCAATTTAATTATTATAACCACTAGTGGGAAAATCATTACTTTTATATCCTATGCTAATGATTATAATCACCTTTGGGTAAATCTTAATTTTTCTTACTCCACCCACCCTACCAAGGTAAATGCCTACATCATTGATTATAACCAACTTTGGATAAATTAGTGTTTTACATTATGTTACTATTTATAAATGCCTTTGGAAAAATCAGTATTCATTTGACCACCCTAACAGGGCAAATACCTATGCCACTACTTATAATCACCTTTGGACAAAATAATGTCACACCCTTCATTACTAATTATAACTGACTTTGGTGGAAAATCAATGACTACACTGCCATTACTATTTATAACCACCTTTGTGTAATTCAGTAATTATACCCCCTTTAACACTAGATCATTTTTTGCATTTTGAGGGAATGCTTGATGATTTTATTTTATTACCCACTCCCTCAAGGTGGCATCAAGGGTTTATCGACTATAATTTGGTGCATAAACTATTTAGACTAATGACTTTTGGATTTTTTTAAAATATTTTACTGTGACTATGTCTTAAAACACCTTTTCAAATAGGGGAAAACTATAGACACTTAATTTTGGCCACTTTCATTGCCTAAATTAAGATTTAGTTCAATTTCTAGCACACAATGCAATTTAAGCCTAGAAACCACCTATATACTCAAATTCAATTGCATAAGGGATTTAATTGCTTAGAAACATGGTGAGGCTTGTTTATTTTAAGTATTAACCTTTATGAACCCATAACCTAGTTCAGTTTTAACCATAGTCAAATTATGACATAGTAATTTGACACTTTTGGCCTATCAAGCTATTAATTAAAAATATATATTTTTTTTTGCAAAAGCCAAAAAATACTAAGAAATATTAATTACATTGAAAATCTTAATTAATTTTCCTAAACAAAATTTACAAATCAAATTAGTGAATTTCATTTATAAAAAAGGAAATTTGAGCTAAATATGAAGTCAAAGGTTAAAGGAGCTAATAAAGTGATTTATTATTTCTTAAATATTCCAAAATTATGAGTCACAACCTCACAAATATCTAAATTCAACTGTCATGCCTCATAAATATCTAAAACTGAGGTGTCAAGATTTCATGAGTGCTTCGACCCAACCTAGTGTTAGCTTGACTCGACCTAGGATATGTTAGACTCAACCAAAGTTAAAATTTAACCTAACATCCCTAGGGTTAGATTTAGTTATTAGAGCTATAAATATAAGTACGCACACCATATGACAAAAATTTTGTATGTAAGGTTATTCTATTAAAATACCTTCAAGAAGCCATTGAGAGTAGTGTTATAATGCCCATTTTATGCCAAGCTTCACTCCAATACATAAGTGACCATTGGATAAGTGCTACCACCATAAAGAATCATTTATATAAGTATATAATTTTCATAGACCAAGCACAAACAACCTTATGCCAATAAGTTGACATCAAATTCAACAAAGGAGGTAAATTACTTATGTTTTTTAATCTCTATTTTATGATCTTTTTCATAATGTTGTGCTCCCCCTAGTTCTTAGACATGAATGTTTAATTCTAATGTATTATTATGATTGATTTTTATCATTTGGACTAAAAAGGAACTAATCAATGTTTATGTGTTCTTTGAACACCTAAGATATAGGATCACCCATTGTAATTAGTGACAATAACTTGTTAAATGGTGATATCACACTACATAATGGTGGGATCACTTTGTTTCACTAAAAATATAAAAACAATGGAAATTATATTAATTAAAAAGAAAAAAAACAAAGAAATTTCTACTCTAAGATAAATTCTACAAGAGTTATAGAAACAAATTCAAGCAACAACAATCAAAACATTCACAGTTTAGACACAAGAATCCTCCATTATGATTCATATCTAATTTTCTCTATTAAAATGCGGTATTCACTCCTCCAATGCAAAGGTGAAATAGGTAGCATTTGGATGCAAAAATATTTACTTTTATTCACTTTGGATACAATATTTTATTATGATTTTCTAGATTCTAATTGTGATTTCTCAAGATTTATGTCCCTTGAAAATGAGGATTCTCAAGCTTATTTATAGAAGCCTAGATTACAATCTGACAATGGAGGATAAATTGGAGATTTTTGAGGTTCCAAATGATCAATGGTTGAGGATGAGTCCTCATCCATGAGGATGGAGAATATTTCAATTGGGTGAGGAAAAGGAGGGGTTGGTTAGCAGACTTAGTCAAAATGGATTGACAATTCAGTGGAGGAATCATAGGAAGTAGAGGTTTTCATGGATTTAGTTGGGATGAGGGAGAGAAAAGTGAGATAAGTTTGAATTGATAAATTAAGGAATTAAATAATTAAAATAAATAATAAAGGGTATACAATTGACTTTTCCAAAAGTATTTGCTTAAATCAATTAATTGTTTTTAAGAAGAAATTTTAATTATTAAATTTAAAAAATGATTAATAAACTTAGGAAGAATGACTAAGGTGCATTTAGACACTAAATGAAATTTAGGTGTCAAAATTTTTCCCTCTTTGAAATGGTGTTGTGAAGCAATACTATTTTGAAGAATAGAATAATTAGAGTGTTGATGATAGAAAAGCAAAAATTTACCCCAAATGAATGAAAATGAGTATGATGATGCCCCCTCGAGGGTTTGTATGAAAAATAGACAAATGCTAAATTTTTTATGAAAATAGGAAATAGTTAAGTGGCCAAATGAAAAATCAATCTATTTCATTTTTGACTTAAAAAGTGCAAAGACATGGAGAACTAATTATCCCAAATTGTTCAGAGACATGGAAATTGTTCACAAATCTTGAGAAATCATAATCAAAATCTAGTAAATCATATTCAAACGTTGCATCTAAAGTGAATCAAAGTCAATATTTTTTCATCCAATGCTACCCATTTCATCTTTGCATTGGATGAGTGAGCACCACATTTTAATAGAGCAAATTGGATCTGAACCACAATGGAGGATTACTATGTCTAAATTGTGAAGGTTTTGATTATTGTTTCTTGTATTTGTTGATCTAACTCTAGTATAATTTAGCTTATAATATACTTATTCTTTATTTTGAATTAAAGAGTTACCCCTTAGTAAGGTAATACTAGGTTTTGATTTGAAAATCAATAATTTAAACCACTTAGAGATTGCATGCTTATTATTGTTTGTTAATGGCTCAGGGGCTGAAGTAGTGGGTATGGGAATGATATATCCCAAAAATAATAAAATACAAATCCATAAATATAAAAATTTTATTAATTTTGAAAATGATTGGTGGATTTTATGTAGATAAATGATTGCAAGGGTTTGACATCTTTATGAAAATAGATTGATTTAATGCTTGCGATTAACTATTGATTGGTTTGAATAGATGAAATGCTAACTAGGGTTTTAATATATATAGGGGCTTGGGGGTTTTAGAAAATAATTTGTGAAAATAATCTTCAAAATTAGAGTTAAAGAAGTGATTAGAATGAGTTTGACTCTAAGGCCAACAAAGAGAAATGAATTGTATTCCTCACCATGAGCACTGCACAGAGCGAGTGAGACATTTCTAGAGACCTGAAAGGAGTGGGGCTCTGGTAAGTCTCCTACTTTTGTGAAAATTTGAATTTTTTTAGCATTTATTATGGTTCAAAAGTGATAAAAATGAAATCATTATTCTTATAATTGTGATATCATTATCAATTTTAATGATTTCATTGGGGTAAATAATGATTTTTATCTAGGCAACAATTTAGGTGACAATTTGAGTGATGATTCTACCCCATTTGATGATAGAACTTCTAGAAGTTTCATCATAAATTGGGGTAGAACCATCGCTTGAATTTTCACCTAAATTATTTCCCAGATAAGATTTCATCAAACATCATAGCCATTTCATAATTCTAAGAAGTAATTTTGTTTTTTGGGTTAAGATAATATCGCTACAGTGAAATCATCAAACATTGCAGTGATATCACTAAACATGGCAATGATATCACTAAAATATGAAGAAATTTTGTTTAAAATGATTTTGTTATAACCAAAAGTGATTTTGTTAGATGTTTTTAAAAAAATTAGGGTTTTTTTTATAATAATAGATGATGAAGTGAAATTGATGAAATAAATGCATAAATGTAATGTCTAACAATTTTTCACAATATTAAATGTCATTATTTTATAGGAGGTATTACCAATGATAGTGACTCAAGAGTGCAGGTCACATGTTATGTTTCTATTGTTGACCTTTATAGAGTATGAGTGGGGTGTTTTAGAGGTGACTAGGCTTTCTTCCATTGCATGGATTCCTGAGGTATAAGCTGACAGAGCTTTATTGACTACACTAGCTGAGAGATGGCATAGTGAGATGAGTACATTTTACTTGTCGATAGGTGAGATGACTATTACTTTAGAGGATTATATCAGATACTAGGCATTCTGATTCAAGGTAGACTAGTGTACTAGGGATAGGGTCCATAGGATGAGACTATGTATAGGATTTTCACTTAGAGTGTGTTCCCATTTGTGAGGATCAATATTGATGTTGACTACTATATAGATCTAGAGATAGATTCTCGAACTATTGTTTTAATGGCTATTGTTAGTGGCATGCTGTTATATAACAATAGAAACATACTATGTCCTATTAGTTTATTAGATGTCATTGTTGACATGATGGATATGGGGTCTAGGATTGCATGGGGGCCTTATGTTTTAGCTAGTTTATATCATGATTTGCACTACTTTATTTACTCAGGCTGGGTTGAAATAGGGCCTTCAAAACTATTACAGGTTTGGTATTGGGAGTACATTGTTATTAAGAGACCATTTAGATAGTTGGACACTCAAAAGTTAGGTGATTCGATGGCATATGCATGACACATGATTACTAGTGTACATAAATCATATCTAGGTGACCTAGAGTTCTATAAGAGAGCTATAGATGAGCAGATTACTTAGAGAGCTTATATTAACATGGTTTTTTACTATCTAAATGAGAAGCTAGATATGGATTATATGATGAATCCATGTTACATCATTGAGATACATGTGTACATTATAGAGAGATATAGACCAAATATGGTGATGAGACAGTTCAGTGTGAGATAACATATTCTAGCTAGTCCACATGTTTTTGATCATACAATGTGTGAGAGGTGATAGTGGGGTATGACAATTTATCCTTCTATTTCTAATCATAGTTGGACATATGTGTAGATCGTGAGGTGGATGGATAAGAGGGGTGTTATAGATGTAGGGGTAATGGATGGTTATACAGAGTGGTGGGTACAACAAAGACCATTGAGATTGACATTGTCATACAAAGTTCTAAGGATATAGAGGTAGAGGTTAGCATCGAGCTTGAGTAAGTAGCCTCAAGGCATAAGTTTAAGAGTTTTTATTATGAGTGATATGGTAGGTGACATGGGAAAAGTGATGGATAATAGCCATATGTATGATGTGCCTATTAATTTTATAGAGGATATACAAATTCTATGAGAGGTAGGAGTAATAATGGACCTAGATATTGAGTAGCTAGTGGAAAGAGACTCTCCTATTATAGATGTAGAGAGTGAGGATGACCCAGGGCATGAGGACATAAGACATGAGGACACATAGAATGATATGATAGTATGACCTCATCATATTACATAGATAGATAGAGGAGATACTATAGGTCCCTCATGGATTTCATAGGAGCATGCCTTGATTAAGAGGCAATGTGAAGAGATTCAGGTGAGGGATAGAGATATTGATAGATTACACCATGAGTTGGTCAGGTTATAGGTTATATAGTTGCTAGAAGAGATGAGTAAGATATAGATATTGAGTGATTATAGGGAGAGATTCATAGATTACAAGATATTTTGGATTGGATGAATGGTGCTACTATGAGGATAGGGGTGATTACTTATGATATAGAGACATAGACCCTAGAATATACATCCCTTGTTCATAGATATAGATTAGAGAGATATAGCTCAGATAAAGTTGGTAGAGATGAGGACACAACTATCTAAGATAGGTTAGTTATCCATTTTGGATAGAGTGATGAGGGCTATAGAGTAGGCCACTTACTATAAGAGCATATATGAGGCTATTTTACCAATAGATCAACATGAGCCATCATTTAAAGATTATTCGATGAGATGATCAATGTTGACTAGATATATGTGGCTAGTGGAGTCTAAGAGATCATTGTGATAGGTATCATTAGGGATGTAGCCACCATGGGGTACACCATGATAGCTAGATATTTTTCATCGAGTTGACACCCCTTTTGAGGGACAAGATGAGACTTAGTTTTGACCTAAGGTTATGTGATGGATGACATTGATGTATACATATGTTATATCTATTTTAGAGACACATTTTGATATATACACGTGATGATTTTGACATTTATAGACTATGGACTTGAATTATTATTTTGATGGATACATGGATATCATTGTTTCAAACTTTCCTGCATATTAGTTGTATTTAGCATGTATGCAATGTTATTTTATTTATCGTTTATTTTATGTATGGATGCATGATTTTTATGAAATGAAATGAATGCATGATTTTTTATGAAATGAAATGTATGATTATGGATGAAACTTTGCTACATAACATGGGTTTTGCATTAACAATCCAAAAAAAATGGAGTATTTTGAGCAACCTAATTTTTATTGTAGCTATAAAAAATAATATCACCTAAGATATGGAATAATCATGATGAATATTGATGTTGTAAGCATGTAAAAACAAAGGAAGAATAATTTGTGTGTTTGAGCAAAGTACGTCATGATATAGTCATAACCATAATATGTATGCGTTTACACAATAATCTTTCTAGCAATAAATAAGAAAGTAAGAAAACAAGATTTAATCTAGATGAACAAATAAAACATGCATAAAATAATAATAGTAAATGAATGACTATGTATAATTAAACAAATTCTTTTTAAAGAAAGAAAGGTTTTACAAAAGCAAGAGTGGTTAGAGACAAAATAAATAAACAATTTATAAAAGAAAGAGATTAAAAAGGATAAAAATCAATCAAATAAATGGCTAAGGCAAAGATGGAAAACACAGGGTAAAATTAACCAAAATGGCTAAGTCAAAGAAAG